>JAOWBN010243052.1:0-36437 GCA_028565015.1 Pinguicula moranensis | reverse complement strand
CCTGCCCCATTCCGCTTGAACCATTGGGATAAACTCTTCGCTGGAAACCCACATATTCTGGAATCTGAACTGTTTAGTGCCATAATGGTCAGTTACATCTCCTAGCTCCACCATCAATGGCCTATGATCCGATATCTTCCTTGGCAGAAGAAGGTAGTGGCTGTTGACTTGCCATAGTAGGAACTCAGCATTAACAAGAGTCCTATCTAGCTGTGCCCAGGCTCTATTGGTGCCCCTCTGCCCATTGCACCAAGATAGTTTTGTGCCCCTGTTCCTTAATTCCACCAGGGCGCATCTCTGTATACATTCGTTGAATTCCATCATAGGGACAACGGGTCTGCTCGCTCCTCCATTTCTCTCACGGTTCGACCTCAGGACATTGAAATCACCTAATACTATCCATGGATTGTCCTGTGGTTGCACTCTTTCCAGATAGATCCACAGAGCCCTCCTCAGCACGTATGCACACTTGCCATAGACAAATGTCAAGATTAGATCGATATTGCCTTGCTTCCATTTCCCGGTTATCGCTTGTTCATGGATGCTCGTTACCTCAAAGCCTGAAGCGGCATCCCAGAAGACCCAAATCTTCCCATTTTCTGATTCGTTGGCCATATAATTAGCTAGACCGAACATACCGGCATATCGACTCATCCTGCTCTCCGGCTGAAACGGTTCTGCAATTGCCAAAAGCCCTACCTTGTGGTCTGCCCTCCAGCGTTTGATATACCTCTTCGCACGTCGTAGCCCTCTACTGTTCCAGAATAAGATTCTGTCCTGCATCTCTACGGCTCTCTGCTACCCCTACCTAAAAGCCCTAAAGGTCCGGGTACTTCTTTACTTAACTGGGTAGAGTTTTCCTTGGCAGGATTCTGCCTGATCTCCGCTGTGCTTTCGGCGATCCCTTATAACTCTTATCCCTGACTTCCTCTGGGGCTGAATCTGAGTCGTATGCTTTTTTCTTGCCGCGCTGGGTCCGGGTTTCCTGTACTTCAGTGTCAGACGGCGCTTTCCAGCTACCGTCGTCCATCTCTTCCTTTTCCCAGAATTTACCAGCACTCTGCTCTGGCTCGACACTCCACTGGGGAAAGCTTCCCTCGTCTGGGCCAATTGCATCTAATACCTTAGCCCCAGGTGCAGGGAGGGGATCAACTCGGCCTTCACCTTCACTATGGGCCGATCCTTTGGTTTCGCCACTCCTAAATCGGGTTCTCTTCGATGAACCGTACCTAAAGCCCTTATCGAAAGGGGGGGAGGGGGCCTCTATCGTGGTAATATCACCCTTGTCTTCATGTTCTTTGTTTATACCTGGAAGACCTATTTCATCTACAGTCTCCAAAGACTGCTCATACGAATCAGTGGCCTCCACTTGGTCATTTACCTTTGACTTTTCTGACTGTGTCTCTACTGTTTCGGGACCCACATGAGGCTGATCAGGCATATCTCCACTATCTGCTGCCAGCACATCAGGCCGCTTTTCACGAGTTCCTGATTTACCCTTTGGCGTTTCCGAACTCGTCTCTGAAATAGTGTCCAACGGTTTTGTGACCGTTTCCAATGGGGCATGTTGGAACGAGCCACTGGGGCACAGTGTCAATTCGTCCGACCTCCTCGGGAGAATATCGAAACTGCCCTTTGGGGGTACCGGCGATTTTGACTTGCCCTGCAGCTCCGGCCAAATTTCATCGTCCAGCACTTGCTCCGCCGAGACTGCCGTCGCAATTCGCTGTTCCACCATCTTCTTCCAGACTTTGGGCTCCTCCCTAACCTGAATCGGATACACTCCCTCTTTGACCATTAAACTAATCTGCGGGACCATTAGCAGCGGATTCTTCTTCCGGATCAGCAGTCGAATGCAATCATAGTCCTAGTATTCTGAACGAGGCTCTTCGGCCTGAATCAGTTGTCCGATCTCTGCAGTGATTTCTCTGAATATCCGCAGGTTCCAGCAATGAATTGGAATTCCAGTGAAGCATATCCACCTATCGTTGGGGTGGGCCGCCGCTTCCGGAGACCACCTGTGTATCGCGCTGAGCC
The DNA here is from genome assembly GCA_028565015.1 of Pinguicula moranensis. Lineage (NCBI taxonomy): Eukaryota > Viridiplantae > Streptophyta > Magnoliopsida > Lamiales > Lentibulariaceae > Pinguicula > Pinguicula moranensis. The sequence goes on along the minus strand of JAOWBN010243052.1, from coordinate 34,400 downwards.
CCACCTTTTGCCATATGTTAGTGTCATCGAGGAAGAGACTCATTTCTTTATCCGACCCCGTTTGGATAAGCACTTGGGTCCCCGGAAGAAGCGAAACCTTCACCTCTTCTAGTCCTTTGTGGCTGCAAATTTCACGAACGATATGTTCCCTAGAGACCCCTTTTAGGACAGCAACCAAGCAGAATTTCAACCATTCTGTTTCTTCGACAGTTGGTTCCACCGTAATCTTACAAACCTCAGGTTGTTGTTTTCCCCCTGCCACAGCTTTCCCCACCTTGGGATGAAGGATACTATTTTCCTCCGGGCCAGTTCCTTTCTTTTGAAATCCTGCGACGTTTGCTTTTAGAAAGTCGTCGCCTACCTTCATGGCGTTGAGATTGGTCACTGTTTTCCCGATGCTATCCTTAATGGTTTTGAATTTGATGAATCCAAATCGTTTTCCTGATTGATCAAGTTTTGCCGGGATCGTGACATTCGTGATTTCTCCCAGCACGTCACACATAGTTCGCATATCTAGTTCTTTCCACTCAGTGGGGAAGTTTGTGAGGTAAAAACTACCCCTTCATCTCGTAGAGTTTCTTGACTGATCCAGTTTTTTCTTCCAACTCTGAGGATTGGATCTCCGATCATTGGTGCCTTTCCCTTATCGCGACTTTCCTGTCCCCTGGCTTGTGTGCTCGTACCTTCCTCATTCAATGTCACCGGCGGCGCGCCGTGCGGAGGGGGAGGTGTGACCTCCTCAACCACCATCGGGAAACCCAATGTGGTTGGGCTTAGATCCGTTGGAAATTTGGTTCAAAAGTAAGAGAGAAGCAAGAGATAAATTTTGAAGAGAGAGAAATTTTGTCTTTGACCTTAAAAAAGACTAGTTTTGTTGTTTATGTTGGATTTATCAAAAAACTGCATGCACTGATTCTTCTACAACTAATGTTCTTTTATTCTATATTTCAACCTCATTTTGTTGTGGAGTTCTAGGTGAAGAGAATGTATGGATAATTCCATTTTCTACACAGAATTTATTGAAGGAAGTATTCTAAAATTCTCTACCATGATCATTCCTAATACTTATGATCTTGTACCCCTATTCATTTTTAATTTTACTGGCTAGTTCTTTAAACTTTTCAAATGCTTCATCTTTTCTAGAAAGAAAGAAGGTACATATATATCTAGTGTAATCCTCAACTATTACAAAAACATATCTTTTTCCACTTAGACTGGTTACTTCAGTTGGTCCAGTCCAAAAAGGTCCATATGTAATAGTTCTAATGCTTTAGATGTGGAGATTTCATTCTTTGGCCTGAAGGTACTTCTAGTTTGTTCACCTTTTTGATATACATCACATAATCTCTCCTTTTCAAATTTCAGCCTATGTAATCCTATTACAAATTCCTTTCTTGAGAGTTTTGCGAAAAGATCAAGGTTAACATGTGCTAGTCTTCTATGCCAAAAGCATACATTCATCCTTTTGAGTGACTAAATGTTTTACATTATTGATTGAGATATCTTCTAGATGAACAACATAAACAATGTTTACCCTAAGTCCAACAAATAAGGTTTTTCCACTGATGATATCTTCTATCTTATAATGGGTGGGTTGAAATACTAGCCTACAACCTTTATCACACAATTGATTTATGTTAAGAAAATTGTGTTTCAATCCAAAGACAAAAAACACATTTTCAAACATAGAGTGTGAAGAGTTACCAACTTTCCTAATTCTAATGATTTTAGTCTTGCTATTGTCACCAAAAGTTACTTGTCCTTCACTTTTGAATTTGAGCTGCTTGAAGAGACTCTCCTTCCCAGTCATGTGTTGGCGCATCCACTATTAGGAATCCTTCCATCTCCTGACTACTATAATCTCAAACACACCTAGGATATTAAATAGCATTTGATTTTGGTACCTACACTTTCTTGGGTCCATGGGGATTAGTAACAACACTCCTCAACTGATCTTTTCTAATCCGTACCTTTAGGCCCTTAACTTCTGATAGCTTAACTTGATCACAAAGTTGATTGTCACCATTTAGATTTAGTCATGTATGACAAGAAGCTCTCACAAATGTAGACTTTTTTGATGGTTTCTTCATGGCAAATGAATCATTTGCTATATCCTAAACCACTTTTTGACTTGTCATATCTATGTGATCCTAGCAACAAATCCATTTACTTTTTAAGTGTCAGCTTGCAAGATCTTAATCTGCTTCTCCTAGTTCTCATTTTTAAGTGTCAACTCATTTACTTTTTCTTTCTCAATATTAAGCACATCAGCATCACATTTTTGTGTGTTTTAGGATCATTTTTTAAGCCATTGTATAGTTTAGTTAAACTCTTAAATTCTCTTTTCAGTGCAACATATCTAGAGTTGAACTTTTCTAAAAATAATTATTGCTCATGAACTGCATCACAGATCATCAAATAAGATAGGTTCATCAAGAGGTAGCTCATCATCATCTTTAGCCATAAAATCACATATTTGCAATCTCTTCTTCCCAATCTGAACTACTTTCAACGTTGCCACCCCAAGTAGCCATGAAGGCTTTCTATTTCTTTCTTTTTAACTTTGAAGGTTTGAGTGGCGGACAGTCAGTCCTGATGTGTCCAAGTTTGTTGCATTTGTAGCAGATCACCTCTGCATCTTTAGCTTTCTTTTTTCTATCAAAACTATTTTTCCTAAAAAAACTGTCTTACCCAGTCGGCAAATAATGTATTTTGCTCCTCATTGTCTCCATCACTAGAGGAGGATTCTTTGTAGGTTGAAACAACAACTTTGATTGTTAAGCTCTTCTTCTCAGTTATTTCTTCTTCTTCTCCTATTTGTTTACTAGTCATTTCTTGAGTCATAAGGTTTCCCATAAGCTCATCAATGGTAAACTTCTTCAAGTCTCTTGCTTCTTGAATAGTTGTTAATTTTCTTCCCATCCTTTTGGAATGATCTGATGATTTTTCTCACAAGATCTTCGTTAGCAATAGTTTTTCACAAAGATTTCAAGTCATTCACAATATATGTAAATGTAGTAAACATGGATGAAATAGATTCACTCGAGTCCATACAAAAAAGTTCATACTTATGGGTAAGCATCTTTATCTTTTCACTCTTAACCTGATTTGTACATTCATGTGTTACTTCTAATTTTTCATAGATTTCTTTAGCAGTGTCACAACCTAATATTCTATTGTCTTCAGTTTGACTTAAGGCATAGTGAAAGATGTTTGTAGCTTTTGCGTTAAGCACATTATCTTAAAGTCATTTTCATCCTAGTTTTCCTCTTTCCCCATCTTTATCCTTAGACACTCTAGGGCCTTGCATGATAATATTCCAAAGTTGATAGTCCACTGATTGAGTGTAGATTTTTATTCTTCCTTTTCAATACTTATAATTATTTCCGTCAAAGTAGTATGGTATACTTGTAGATTGACCTTTCATAAAAGTAGAATTAGTGGCAATCAGGATCACAATACCAAGACGATTAAGTCACCAAAAGGTAAACTATGCTCTGATACCAATTAAAAAAACCACTAAAGTACTTCCAAGAGGAGGGTAGGGGTGGGGTGATTTAGAATTTTATAATTTCCTTCTTTAACTTATCTTGATAATTAGGTTCTTCAATGTTTTAACATACAAGACAAGTTAATAAATTTTAGTACAGAAATTTACTTGCAGAGATTTAATGATTACCACACAAAGATTTGTCGGAGGTTCAATGAATCGTGCCTACTTCCACCCCAAGGTTTTTCCCCGTAGGATTCTTCCTCAAATATCGCTAGTTTTAAGATGCTAGTAAACCTTTACACCAAGCTTCTCCTCAAGCTCAACCAGTACCTTTTGATTGCTAGATCAACTGTCCCCAAGCTCCTTCCGAAGCTTGAAGCCTAGCTTCCAGGTGCTAGGTCAACCACTAGTTTCAGGGTACTAGTGAACCAATTCCAAGCTTCTTCTCAAACTCGATCAATATAAGTGTATCGCACACTTTAGAACTCTCAATACAAATGCCCTCTAAAGGGTATTCTCCGGTACAAGAAAATGAATGGATATTCAACAAGGAGCAAAGACCTTTCTTTCTTGAGGATTTGGGATTGTTTAAATGATGAAGATTACGATCTTTGTTGAGTTACTTGAAAGTTCACAAAATCGAACAAGTAATAGAGTGATGAGAATGATAATCGAACCACGAGAATGTAAGTTGATAAACACCATAACTAGTAAGTTGTACACAATTTGGACGAATGGAAAAGTTATGAATGTTAAACTATTCAATAAACATAAACATACTTAGACATAACATGCAAATGAGGCTATTTTTTTTGTATTTTTTGGTTAATAAGCTGAAATGCAAATGATAACTTGACGTTTTTTGATAAGCCAAATTCATTAATAATCGAAATATAGGTTATGTACAAAACTGTAAACAATAAGACCAACAGCCAAACTAGAGAAAAAGATAGATAAAAGAAGGAACAAAAACTAGGTGTTCCTAGAGACAGGAGGGAGAAGATCCTACACAGGCTAGTATATGTAGCCCTCAGCAAAATATACAGCTTCTCTATCCAGGTACTAGTATCGTAGGCCAAGGTTTTTCCCCTATTCCCCTCCTCTTATACATAGCTTTTAAGTGGAGGATATTAGATGAACATGTGCCTGCAATAGTAGTATACCATATTTCAGATTATATACTCCATTGTTTATCCTATCTCTTCTCAGTCTTCTCCTCAGCGTGTCTCTGTATGGCAGATGGCATAAGGACAGCATTGGCCTCTACAACCTAGAAGTGGCTTGCATTTCCTGTTGAGGATTTGGATAGCGGTCTGAGATGAAGGTAGAACATCCTGATCATTGTCCAAGATGAAGGCACCTAAGGGGCTGCAGTAGCCTATCAGTGAACGTGTATGGGAACTTTTTTGTCCTTTTTTATCTTAGCCAAAGCCAGGAGAATCTCTTAATGTTTTCTGTGATCTTGAGAGGGTTTGCTTGTGTTGCCTCAAAGTGGCGTGCATTTCTAGCAAGCCAAATGTTCCATGCCATAGAAAACCAAATTGTTTTCCAGGCTTCTAGTTTAACCTGGGGTGGCTGGAGTGATGTGAAAGTCTGCAGAGAGGGAACTTGTGATTGTTGAAACAATGGCTCAGATGCTAGCCATTTTTGTATCTCCTCCCATACCTGTACCGCAATGAAGGAAGTAGAGAATAAGTGTAGCACAGTTTCAAGTTTAGAGTGACAGAAGTTACAGAGGATGATTTGGTTTTCATGTATGATGTCTCTCTTCTTTAGTGCCCCTTGCGTAGGTAGAGTATCTTGTAGCATCTTCCAGACAAAGATTTGGATTTTCTTGGGAGCTAGTGTGTCCCAGATACTGGCCAGGAGTGAGGTTTCTTGTTGTGTGAAGACTGGTGGAGTTCCTACCACAATACGTTTGTATGCCACCTTACTGAATAGTTACCATCAGCATTACCTTCAGAGATGTATCTATCTGACCCATTGTCCCTGACTGTGCTGTCCGGTAGGAAAGAAAGAAGGTTGTTTAGATCAATCAGTTCCAAATTTCTTAACTGTCTACGCCAGTTCTATGTCCAAGACCAGGAATCATGAATCCAGGAGCTAGAATCGGATAAATAGACATTAGTATCAGAGACTACTCTAAATAATCTTGGAAATTGGTCAACTAATGAAGTATTCTTGTGCCATCTATCTAGCCAGAATTTGGTTCCATCCCCTTTACCGATTTGTATCTGAGCATGTTGCTTGAACCCAATTGGTGTTCATGAGGTCTTGGATGTTGTTCCACCATTGAGAGACATAGGCTCTTCCCCTCCTTCCTCTCAGTCTTCTATTTGTAGTAGAAGGTCTGATTAGTTCCTTCAAGTCACCAGCGGTCAGAACACCATTAGCTCCATATTTGGATCTTAGGATCTTCAATGCTAGGCTCCTATCACCAGTCAAAACCTTTGCTCCCCACTTGCCGAGTATTGTTTGATTAAATGTATCTAAGATGCGAATTCCCAATTCTCCATCCTCAACAGCCGTGGTGACTTTCTTCTAGGATGACTAGCAAGTTCCTTTTTTTGTCAGCCTGTGTATTCTAGAAGAAGGATCTTTGCCAGGAGGTCAGCTTCTTAATTATAACCTATGGAGTTCTATAGAAAGAAAAAAAAAAGTGAGAAGGCAAAGCAGCAAGTACAGAATTCAATAAAATCAGCTTACCACCGGAGGAGAGGAACTTATGATCCCATAGGTTAAAGTTGCAGTTGAATCTGTCAGCCACAGAAGACCAAGTAGCAGCTTTGGAGTGGTTAGCACCTATAGGGAGTCCCAGATACTTGCAGGTGAGAGAGCTAGCTTGTCATCCCATGAAAGTAACAATTTCTTCTAGGGGATCGGTATGGAGGCCTATGCCCCTGAGGATGCTCTTAGAGTAATTGATTCTCAGACCTAAAGTGATTTCAAATTTCATGAGGAAAGCCTACAACACTTTGATGGTTTGCCAAGTAGCTTCACCAAAGAGAAGCGTATCATCCACAAATTGTAGATGACTTAAAGGTACTTTGTCCCTTACAATAGCAACTCCTTTATACATATTTAACTCAATGGCATTAGATATCAGAACTGAAACGCCTTCTGCTACTAACGAGAACAATGCATGTGATAGGGGATCTCCATGGTGCAATCCTCCCTTGGGAAAACTCATTTGATGGATTTCCATTGACAAGAACAGAGGAAGAAGCGGATGACAATATCTCCTGAATCCACCAAGTCCAACAGATTAGGAACCCCATTTGCAGCATTAAATACTATAAATATCTCCAATTGATTGTGCCAAGTACTTTTTAAAAGTCAACTTTAAAAAGAATTGCCTATTTTCTGAGCTTCCTCAATTCATCTATAACCTCATTAGCAACTAGAACACCATCAAGTAGTTTTCTATTCTTACTAAAGGCAATCTGATTAGGTATATGATTTCTTCCAACACATCCCTGATCCTATTTGCAAACACTTTGGAGAGGATTTTAGGCATGACTTCAGTGAGGGTTATTGGTCTGAAGTCTTGAACTTTCAGACGAGCATCAATCTTAGCAAGAAGAGTGATATATGCAAAATTGGTTCCTCTTGCCAGCTTACAGTTCTTGTAGAACTCCAGGAAGAACTGTAGAATGTCAGTCTTAAAAAGGGGCAGGAAATGCTTTAGAAATTTGAAGTTCAGCCTATCAAGACCCGGGCTTTTTCCACTACCACAATCCTGAATAGCTGCCAATATCTCCTGTTCAAAGAAGGGTAAGGCCAGTTTTTCCTTGCTTGGCTCAGACAACCTTTTAAATCTGATGCTTCCGATTGAGGGTCTGGCCCATGGCAGTTCTGAAAACCACTTTTCGAAATGGCGCTTGATGCATTCTTTGACCTGATTGGTCTCTTCAATCCAGTGATCCTCACTCCATATACCATGGATAGCAGTTTTGTTTCTATTTTTCTCAACCATCTGTGGAAGTAGTATGTATTGGCATCTCCTTTCTTAATCCAGTTCACTCTTGATTTTTGGAAAGTTAGGCAATCCAGCTTCCTAGTGATAACAATTAGTTTATCCTTCAGACGATTGACCTCCTATTGAAGCTCAACGCTGCTGTTATGTTTTGCATTTATCTCAAGCTCTTAAAGTTGAAGCAGAGTATATTTCCTCTCAAATTGATGGTCTCTAGGAGCTGATAGATTCCAAGATTTTATACCCTCACGATAGCTTTGATCTTTGTTTTAAGTCTGAATCTAGCATATCCTTCTGGACAAGATCTATTGTAGATGGGAATCACGAAAGAGTTGAAGTCATCCAAGTCCAGCTAGTCATCTTGTACTCTGAAGGATTTTGGACCCAACTTCAGGATTTTGTTACAGAGAGATACTGGACAATGATCCGAATCAATCTTATCTAGACCACACTGTATCTAATTTGCCTCATGACCAATCCAAAGATCATTTAGTAAAAATCTATCAAGCTTGGTCATTGCCTTCATTGACTTTAAGTGCCATATGAATTTTCTCCTTTCCATTCTTAGATCCTGAAGCATCATATTTCCTACAAATGCTCTGAAGGCTATTATCTCAAGATCATTTACCCGAGTAGTACTGCCTTTTCTTTCACTATGGTCAAGAACTGCATTAAAGTCACTCATTAAACACAATTTTTCTGATTCTTTGGTACTGTGTATACTTCGTATGGCATCCCATTGAATGAGTTTAGCTGATAAATCACCAGTACCATAGATGTTCAGTATGTTTGCAATTGCATCATCATTGGACCATGAGCCATAAACACCTATAAAGCCATCTCCTACAGTGAAATCTTGCTTGCTGAATGCATACTTATTCCATATGCAAAGAAGGCCACCTGATTAGCAAATAGAGCCCTGAAAATACCAATCAAGTTTTCATCAAACCAAAGGTATGCAATAGTTGTCTATCTATAAATTCTAGTTTGGTTTCCTCTACACTAAGGAAGTCTGGCTTCTAGTGTATAAGCAAATCTTTGAGTCTTCACTTCCTACCTTGGCCACCAAGGCCTCTAACATTGTAGGTGACAAGCTTCATTCGGAAGGTATCACATCTCTAAGCCTATCAGGAGGGCAGGCTGAGTTCAGAATAGGTTTCCTGATGTTGTTGTTCATTGTGATTAGGACATCCCTGATCTCTTGATAATCATCTGGAAATTGTAACCCCAGGTCCTTCCCAATAGCTATGATGTGATCATCCTCTACAGAGATATGGATGTGCGAGTTATCTTGTAATTGTAATGGGGCAGGAAGTTTGCTAAGCTGATGTTCAGATAACTGCCCAATCCAACTTTCTAGGACTAGGAGATCTCTATCTCTATTCAAATCAACCTCCTTAAGGGTTTGGCTTCTTGTTTTGAGTCCCCCTCCTTTAGTTCTTGTAAACAAAATTTTCTTAGGAGTATAGGGAACATTTAATTGTTTGGTTCCTGAATGAGGTGGGGAGTCGTGAAGAGAGGGAGACAAAGGTGTCATCACCTCATTCTCTGGTTGAGATGGCTAAGAAGAAACTGATATATATTAGGGGGCACCACCACGAGAGGTGGGATCTCCTCCAATTCAATGGGGGCATTGTGAATCCACGATCGGTATACTTTCTACAGTTGCATTAATGGATTTAGTCATAGTCTTTAGAACTGAGTCACATAAAATAGATTGTTCTGCAGGGCAGAGTATAGATATCGCTGAAACCACTTCAGGTAGTGGGAGATGGTTATCATGCTTGACAGGAGAGATATTCTCGTACCCTGGGTCAGTATAAGTGAGAGAACAGTCCAATATAGGAGGCTTGACAAGGGGGATAAGATTATTCTCAGCTGCTTGGCTTAGCCCCAAACATGGCTTAAGAGGACTAGGCCACCATGAAATTTTTTTTGGAATCCAATCAGCCTTTATCTCAGGAATATAAGGACATATTGATGCCTTTGCATTCATAGGATGTGAGATGGTCATGTTAATAGGGGGTAAGGGAGACATATTCAAATGATCTGCCTCTATATCAGGGGTCATATTGCTTGTCTCTGATTGTGTGTGATCATCTGAACTATCACAACCATCTGAGTGAACATCTGAATTAGTCCACCAGTTGATATTGGCTCGAGGCTCAAGAATTTCAGCAATGTGTAAGGTGATCTTGGTGTTATCTACCTGGATAGGGAGAGTTGAAATCAGAGGAAGCTTGAGGACTATCTTAATCAGCATAATGATAGCTTGTAAATATGCCTTGCGGGTAGAGCATTCATCCATCTTGATCAATTTACCAAGTTTGTTGCCAATAGCCTCAAGGTTAGATTTGTTCCAAAGGTGAACGGGTAAACCAAAGACTTTCACCCAACACATTCTTGTGGTTAGACTGGAAGGAGTGCACCTAATGGGTGAAACTGTGCTCCAAGGAGAGAAAGTAGTTAGCCTATTCATAATCCAATTAGAGTCGTGCTTGATTAGATTAGCCATGTCCTCAGGCTCTTCTTCGCAAAATAATACTTGGCCATTGCCAAGTGGGCTGACAATGATGTTAATGTATCCTGCTTTTTTTCAGACCAAGCCGAAGATCTCGCAAACCGTCAGGATCCTTCAGAGTCCCCACATAACTCTGGTTGAGCCAGGAACAATCTATATCCTTCGTGGAAAGTTTTAGGGTGTTAGGAGTAATAGAATCTTTTGGATGGAACTTACTGGTGGAGGATCCCGGGTCTAGAGAATTGCTAGTCAGAGCAGCCAAGATGGGCTCCAGTTTAGTCCTTGAAATCACTTGTTTGTGCACCACAATCGGAAAAAAATAGGAATGCTCAATGCAGGTACTTTCACTAGCTGCCAATCGGCCACATTTACTTTTTGTTATGCTAAAATTCACTATGAAAGAATAAAAGTTATGTACAAGTCGAAGAAAAGTAGAAAAACAAGCATAGGTCAAATAGACCAAATAAAACTACAAAAAGATAAACATCTTATGACTCAGGCTTGGCCTACCAACATTCTCGGCATGGTTACCACCATTTCCTAAATGGTGACAAAGAGACATTGATCCAAAGCTTGAAGCTTCTCCAGTTGTCTCAGAAATACTTTTTTACATATAGGAGTCACAGCTTGAGCTATGCTCACCTCAGCCTACATTTGACGACATACAAGAGTCATAACTACCAACATATCAGTCACTAAAATTGGTACACAATTCATCCTGCTCGCCGAATAACCTGATTAGCTGACGAATTGTTCTTTGTTCCATGTGGAGTAGTAATAACCAGCTAGAACATAGGTAGTTTCACCCTGTCCTTGGCCTCTACTCTACTGAGCTTCTTGAATCCATCGAAAACGGCCTGATGTTCCATTTCTTTTTCCCCATATTCTTATTTTCACTATTTTGGTACATCCTACCAATGTTACTGGAACATAAGCCAATGAACCGTGGAATTTTCACTGGTTCTGCATCTCTTGATTTCCTCAAACGGATTCATTCTAAAGCATAATCCACAAAGTTATAGCATGTTCTCTCTTACAGGTAGTTTCTGGGTTCATCAATAACAAAAATCTTTTTTGTGTCTCAAGTTATATTACACCATAGTGCAAGCCACTAGAGCAAAGAGCATAGAATGGCTCTTCATTCTAGTTTGGGGATGGCACCGTACCGCTGTGTTACTTGGGAGGAATTTGTCATCAATGATCATATTATCGTTTGAATCAATGACACTGTATTTCTTGGATGGAATCTGTCATCAAATTCTTGCTTTACTAGCAACAACTGATGAAAGTACATGGATCGCAATACACTCTCAGAGAATCAGGACCTACACTTATACAATAGATAGGTTAGCAGCATTGGTTAATTTTCAATTGATATCCAGAATATTTGTAGATGATCCACGACTTATATGGATTTTAGGGTTGCACTTGTTTTTAATCTATTTCAGATGATAGCTCTTGAGTAGCACCTGGCAGAGCTTCCAACCTACAACCTGGCTGGCAAGAGATACAATTAGGCAACGGATTATTTACTAAGCAAGTAGGACTTACAGAGATTCTGTATCTCCGTACTATCCATAGTTGATCAAGTGCACTCCACACCACACAAATCTGGCCACCTAAGACTTCATTGCTCCTGATACATAGTTATAGGAATTCCAACATCGATCCAAAACTTACAAAAAATGTATGATGTGATAATGCAATCTAGGTCAGACACATTTGGGGTCGTAGTAACCAGTCTGCGAAGCTATATGGGAAGAGCTTAGTTTTTCTCTTAGCTCTCAGCCACAACCAGGTGGATCTCTGTATGCTATGCAACATTAGGTGGATATTGGGTACCACTGAAATGAAGTAGGCCTTGTTCCTGCCAGACCATATGGTCCACATCATTGATAACCATAGTGTGTTCCATGCCTCTTTATTTGAGCCTTAAGGTGTAGAGTCTGAGTGGACCTGTAGTGTGGGTGCTAGATTCCCTCTAGCTAAGGCAGTAGTTAGATTATGGATTAGCCAGGTTTTGATATTCCTCCATAGTTCCTTGGTGATATCACATTCGTAGAAGAGGTGATCTACTATCTTCTCACCCCGCTGGCATAGAGGATAGTTTATTTCCTGGCCTAGTGAACTTACCTTTCTTCTCTGTAAAGTAGCTTTTGTAGGTACTGTATTTTGGATTAGTTTCCTTGCAAATATGCAAACTTTTTTCGGTGCAAATCTATGCCATATAAACTTTGTGAGTGTTAAGTGTAAGGCAGAGAAGACATACTGGATATCTGAAATGAGTGCTCCATAGGCATCATTGACAGTGTAATTTCCTTCCGAGTTAGTAGTATGTATATATGTATATATATTTGTCCTTCATGTGTAGCCGAGGGATGGTTCCTTGCAAAAGACACAATAGATTAGCTAGGTCAGGTTGTTCAGAGTCCAAGAGTTGCCTCCTCCACCTCCATTGCCATGTCCAAGAGTCATTGTCCCATCTACCAGCATCAGCAATGCTGATATCCTTTCACTGTTCATTCCTATATAACCTCGGGTTTCTAACTGACAACATGATGTTACTATGCCACCTATCTGTCCAAAGTCTAATGCACTTACCATTGCCTTCCCTCAAGGAGAGGTTATGTGTGAACAAGTTTTTATTCCATGTGTTCCTCTCTGCCTCCCCTCCGGTCTGTTGCCCACAATGGGTTTAGTAAGCTCTCTCATGCTAGAAATAGATAGCCGCTTCTGAGTGTCATATTTAAACCTCAAGATGATAGTGGCAAGTGATGTTTCGCCATTAAGTAGTTGCATCCTCCATTTTCCCAACTTGGCATCATTAAATGATGCAAGGCAACGAGCACCTAGTTCCCCATTAGCCACTGGTGTACTGATTTTTTTCCAGGATGTCAGACTCATTTTTCTCTTCTCAGTAATACTACCTGATGCGCACATACTTGATGCACTTTTATGTGCAAGTGTACACGTCACATAAGTAATAAAATGATGGTAAGGATGTCGAACCACAAGTATTGGGATAAACAATCACTACTATTCACAAGTTTCATGCAATTTGAATAGAATAAAACTGAGTTAACGTTGATACTACTCTAGTCATTAAGCTACAGATTAGGCAAGAAACAAAGATGATTCAAATGCAGTGGAATGAAGATAGATCTAGTACATAGGTTTGAGATATCCAAGAGAATTGCAACTTCACCACTTAAGTCCCTCGGGTTGATTTATAATCAGATTAGTCATGGATAAATTGTCGTATTGTGCCTATCCGATTTACCTATCTTAAATTTTTATCTCTATCGAGCTGTAAGCGACCTTCTCTGGTTTATAGATGGGCATCTCTCAATGTCACATACAAATAGACCAGAGACATTACTTTCAAGTGATCCTCACACGGTAGCACCGACTCTATAGGCATTCTCATGCTATAGCAACCGATGTGGACCTTACTATGCCTAGCATAACTTGTATCTCTCGACCTCTCATTACGCTTAGTGCATCTACTCACGTTGATCAGACATAAATTGATGAAGATGAAGAACAGCAAGGTCAAGCACCATAAAGACAACTAAACATGGTAAACATTCAATAATCTCCCGAGTTCTTCAAGGCATGAACCATTCTATAAACACACAATATTGAGTTCATCACAAGGCAAGAAGAGGATCGGATCAGAGCTTTAGCATGGTGACTCAAAACTCTCTTTTCTTGAACAATCTCGCTCTCGTGCTTCATTTTCTCTTTGTGTTGATTTCTGCATTTTATACCACTTCAGTTGCTTCTTGTGAAAGCCTTCAGTATAGTACAGGGTTACGTTTATCCGCCTACCAAGTGTGGCATGCTTTTAGTATAGTACAGGGTTACGTTTATCTCTTTGTGTTGACTTTTGCAAACATGTGTGTACATATCACCTTGCATAGTCATGTGATCAGGAGTTGGTGTCACACCTTGGACAATTGCGCCAAAACCTCCACTTTTGGTGTTGTTTCTCTTCCTTTTCTCTCAAAGTGCAATTAATGACTTATTTCTGCAAAAGGAAGGAAAACATGTATAAAAGGCATGTCCCATCATCCTTATTGAGCCAAATCAGACTCAAATAGTATGCATTTATTAGGTATAAAGTCAGCTCATCGTTACCCCAAAAGAAATTTCGCTGTGTAGTTGTTAATCTTTGGATAACTGCTTTGGGGGCTTTGAAGCATTAAAAATAATGAGAAGGCGGAGTAGCAAGCATAGCATTGATCAGATTCAACTTTCCACCAGAGGATATAAGCTTATGCTCCCACGAGGATAAGGTGTTGTTAAGATTTTCCATCACTGGTTTACAGGTCTATAGTCTAGCTGAGTTTGCTCCAATTGGAAGACCCAAGTACTTAATGGAATGTTTGCTGTTTGGCAATTTAGACTGGTTACCATATCCTCCATAAGTGTTTGTTGAATATTGATTCCAATCAACTTGATTTTGTGAAAATTAATCTTTAAACCTGACACCAATTGGAAGTTTTGTACAATAGCCTTGAACGGTTGAACTGAGTTCCAGATTACTTGGCCAAAGACAATAGTATCATTAGCAAACCGAAGATGAGATACTGCCACATTTCCTTTCCCAATAGACAGCTCCTGGAACAAATCAAGCTCTGTGTCTCTGTTGATAATTGCTGAAAGACCCTCAGCAACAATAAAAAATAGAAAAGGGGAGAGTGGATCCCCATGTTGAATGCCACGGGTGGGATAAAATTCCTTTGTGGGGCTTCCATTTATTAGGACAGAGGTGTAAGAGGATTCCAATACACTTTTTAACAACCAAATCCATCACGTTGGGAAATTCATGTTGATCATGATATCCTGCAGATAGTTCTAGTTTAAAGTATCAAGCGCCTTTTCAAAATCCACCTTAAAGATTAGAGCTTTCCTTTCTAGCTTCCTCACCTCATCAACAATCTCATTTGTCACTACTACACTATCCAAGAGTATGTTCCTTTGATAAAAGTAGTTTGATTAATTCTTATCATGCCAGACATAACATCGCAGACCCTATTAGTCAAAACTTTAACTATAATTTTAAACATGGTGCCAATCAGCGTGATTGGTCTAAAATCATTTTCTTGCATTGAGTTGGATGTCTTGGCTAGCAGTGTTATGTGAGCGGTGTTGCTTCCTAACTAACTTACAGTTTTTGTAGAATTCATTCAACAGTTGAATGATCTCTGGTTTGATCAGATGTAGAAAGTACTTAATGAACCTGAAGTTATGCCCATCAGGACCAACGCTCTTGCTGACACCACAACCAGTTATTGCATCCGAAATTTCAGCTTTTGTGAAAGGTACTTGCAACCACAGCTTTGTATGCTAATCTAATGCATTCATCCTTAAGCCAAACTTTGGTTTAGGCATTTTTTCAATAAATTTGTCTTGAAAATGATTGAGAAAACATTCCTTGATTTGCTCAGTCTCTTCTAACCATATTGGACCATCCAAAATCCCTCTAATGATATTCAAGTTTCTAATTTTTTTTGAGACTGTTGTGTAAATATGCTAAATTCTCATCACATTGTTGAAGCCTGGTGATACGTGACTTTTGGTAAGCCATGCTATCAAGGTTTGTTGTGAGTCCTTCAAGCCTAGATTGCAGAGTAGTCAACATTTGTTGATCACTAGTATCCAGATTGCTAACCTCTGATTTCAGCTCAATATCTTGTATGCAAGAAAGCAGAGATTTTCTTTCGGCTCATAGATCTCTAGTAGTGGAGGTGTTCCAGAGTTTAATGTTGGCATTCAGTTGCCTGATCTTCATCATAATATGATAGCTTACATATCCATCTATATTTGTATTTAGCCAGTTTCTCTCTATCATGCCATTGTATTCTTTGTCCATCAACCAGATATTCAATACCTTAGGTGGCTTAGGCCTCCAGTTTTGTACATTGGAGAAAAGACTTACGGGACAGTGATCAAAGTCATCCTTGTCCAGCCCCAACTGTGTCCATTGTATCCTCAGTGCCTTGCCAATAGATGTTAAATATGTATCTGTCAAAGCGGTTCATTGCCTTCAATGATTTTAGGTACCATGTGTATTTTAGGTTATTCCATTTGCAGATCCTAAAGCCCCACACTCTGAATAAACATTTTGAAAGTAACCACCTCATTAGCATAGTTGTGTGTAGCTGATCCTTTCCTCTCTTTCAGATCTAGTACTACAATAAAATCACCCATGATACAAAATTTGTCAGTCATCTTGGGCAGGATGTTATTTTTAAGCTCATGCCATTGAGTATGTTTCATAGCTAGGTTCCCTGGACCATAGGCAATAACCATATGAGATGGAACAACATCCCCAAACAAGTGACCAGAGACTCCTAAGAAACCTTCGCCATCGAATATGGTGGTCTTTAAAAATTTCTTCTTGTCCCACAGACATAGTAAGCCTCTAGACTGACCCTCAGAACCCTTGTAGCACTAGTCATACTCAGTGTCATACCAAATATATGTACAAAGTCCTCGGTCTATAGTCCCCAACTTAGTTTCTTGCAGACTAATGAAATTCACCTTCTCTCTATGTATTAGCTATTTAACCTGCCTTTTTCTTCCTGGATTCCCCAGTCCTCTAACATTATAGGTTACTAGTTTCATACTAACATAGTGATCTTCACCACAAAGGGGAGGTTTGGTTCCATATGAGCACTGACATTTGCAACAACTTGATTAGGTTTGTTCATATCCTCTAAGATACATTGAAATTCCTCTTGAGAATGACCATAGTCTATTCCAAGTTGGATTCCTATGGCCATAATAGAGTCTGCTTTAGTACTCCTCAGATTGGGACTAACAGGTAAGGGTGGTTTAGGTAAAGGTGGGCTAACATATGACTGAGCTACAATCTGACCAAGTCATTCATCCAAGGTAGCAAGATTTCGTACTCGAGTTGGATCAAAGTCTTTTTTGGTTTGACTCCTAGTTTTTGGTCTGGTACTCTATGATCTCACTCTTACCACTATCTGGGTGGTATTACATTCACACAGAACCGTATTGAGGGAGGCTAGTTCCAATGGAGGAAGTTCCTCCATCACAGTTCTAGTCATTTGATGAGCTATTTCACCAGATGCAACACTGGTGTCTATCTTACCAATATTGCCCTTCAAAGAACCATTTTGGGTGTTCATGTGACCTCAATTTTGGCTACATCAGCATCCAAGATGGCCTTACTAGGAGTGGCAGCTACAACTTCCTCATAAGTATCTGGGATGCTTGTTGCTTCCAACATACTATTGGTGTCAATCTCACCAAATGTACCATGCACAGAAACATCCAATGCTCTAGTTACCTCATTTCCAGCAGACATCATATGGGGTGGCCTTAGAAGGAGTGGCAACTACAGCTTCCTCATAAATATCATTATAGATACCATCTATCTCAATCCCATCCTTTGAATTCTCAGCATTGTCTTCACCACCAACTGTACAGATATCTTCACTATTTCCGTGGTTGGTGTTTGACACTAGTGGTAATACATTGTTTTGTTTTTGCTATACTACTGAGGAAGAGAACCACCAGCTGATTCTTCCAGGCACCCAAGGTTGTCTTGAATGCTGACCTATATTTGTGCTTCCATTTGAGTTGATTAAAATAACAGCTTGAGTGATGACCAGTGCATAAGGTGCCACAAAATTGGGTCCAATAGTCTCAGTATGTAATATCTGTTCCTTACCCGTGGACATGAACTCCTGATTCTCATATCTCTCTTCAGTGCAGTCCATAGAGGACGTGGAATCAGATTTAGATGTAGATACTGTATCTTCATACTAGTGAGGTTCAATTTTCTCAGATTCCACAATATATAGCAGGTGAGATACCCAATCTATTAAACCTTGAATTTGGCCACATTGGCTTGTAGGCGGTAAGAACCAAGCCATATGCTATTCATCTGGTACAACCTCAACACCACATCGGCTATAGGTTCATCAAACTTGATGAATCCAAACGGTAAGTCATTTTTGTCATGTTGTCTAGCAATGGTTACCTCCTTGACAACTCCTTGTTTGCTGAGAATCTTGCTTAATCTCTCAGCTCTGCAGTTAGGGGGAAAGTTGGAAATGAAGAAGGTCAACTCACCATTAATCTGATTTGCACTAAGAGGAGGAGGTAACCGAGGTCCTAGGCGTTCGTAAGCAGGATGCTTAGAGACCGCAGAAGCATAACTAAACCCTGAGTGGAGGGGAGTCCTCGTGAGTTGCTGGAAGGAAAATGGAACCTTGCCAGCTTTGGTAGTAGCCCTGCGTAGTCTCTTGAGTTACTGTAATGGGATTATCCAGGGGGTCATGATGAACAGAAGAAAGGAGCGAGCGTAAGGGTAGGAGGCAATAGAATGGAGGAGTTGAGATTGGGCTTTATGGTAACTCCCCGGGCGCGTAAGGCATCCCTGGGGAGGAGGCAGGTGAGGGGGAATGTGGGCGGCTAATGAGCGCCAGTGGGGTGGACGGAGGAGGAAGTCGAAGAAGAAGAAAGCGCAACCATGTTACTGGTCACGTAAGAGAACCACCTGCGCGGGAGCTTGTTTTTAGGGTTTTAATGGTAACTTTCTCCAATCCAATGATAACATTTTTTTTTGTTAAGCAAAAATTTCATTAATAATAAAAGTAATATGTACAAGCTTTCTTATCAAGGATAGTTAAATGAACGAAAAACAAAGAGAAAAAGGAGGGGGAACTAGTACATGAGGGGATATGTATAGTAGTATCATCCAACAAGGTATATAGCTCAGCATATTGTAGGAGTGCCAGGGCACAAGGGTGAGGTGATGCAACAGTGATCAATTGACTCTCAGCTATACAGGCTGCCATACAGAATGACTACAAGGGTCTTTACTGTGCCAATACACCTAGCTGTGCCTGCTCACCTTATAGCATCGAAGTTGTGAGATTGCTTTAGTAGCCCTATAAGCAAAGACTTAATGGCCATTGCATCAGTGATATATTAACCTTCAGCTATGCAAGCTGCCATGTATTATGACTACAAAAGTCTTTACTGTAATGATTAGCACATCTCAACCTGATTACCTTATAGCATCCTAGTCATTTGATTATTGTCACCACCCTTTGTTCCCCTTCCTCCCTTACAGTGTCTATCCTTGCGTATCCTTCATTTTAATCACGGGCAGATGATCCATTTAGTATCCCAGTAACTCTCAGTTCAAATTTCGTTGCCTATTCCATCACCTTTTGTGTCTTTCCTTCATTTTTCACAAGGAAACAGTCTTGGCTTCAAAGCTTCCTCAAGCTAGATCGATACAGTTGGTTCTTGGGCTTTCAGTATCTTCCCCTGGAGTTTTGATCAGATAGCCGTGTGGGCTCAGAAGTTTCAAATTATCTCACCGTATCAATGTGCCTTCTAGGTATACACATACACCAATTCCTTGATCTTACATATTGCACATCGGTTATGTCAATTGAAAATACCAAGGATCAAAGTGTATTCTCTTCATGAGTTTTGTTCATTCCATCTTTATTTTCTTCAGATATTGATGAATTTCAGGATCATTCAGGATTTGCTCTATGGACAGTCGCATGTAAGAACTTGCATTCATTAACACACCAATTAGTAGTTCTGTTCAATCATTTATTTACTGGTGCCAGTCTGCTGATTTTCCTATGTTCCCTGCACAATACTACCATCAAGATATCCCATGCTTTGAGTCTGTTGCTTATCATTCAAAAAGTTCAGACAGACCCCAGGTTTGGTGTAGATGATAGTGCTTTGAACAGATCTGCATGTACTAGAAACAGAATAGTAGTCATGTTCATAGATCAATGATTTTACCATTCCTTTCTACTCTACTAAATCTTTCCTTTTGTTTCAAGCATTAGGAAACATCAGTAATAATCCAGCTCCATAGGAATAGAGTAAATAAACATATTATTGAACCATTCAGGCATTTGACATTCCATATATGCCATACCTCTATCAAATTCCCAAGATCACTGACAAGAGTATTTCACTTTGTAATGTTAGTCACAATTCTTTAACCTTGCCCTTACAATGTACGCATCCCTTATACATCAAATAGGATTTATTGCCAATCAGTGAAAGAGTAAGGAAAAGTATCTGATTTTTTGGCCTTAATCCACAACCATGTTTTCCTTTGTATGATTTGAGCAATTTGATTTATATTAATATCCATTACTTGAAAGTGAACCATATTCTTGGTTTTCAAGATTTGCCATATTAGCATTAGCCATATAGATTTCCAAGCTGCCATATTAGCACAAGCAGGCTTACCTGTGATGTAAGATTCCATTGTAGGAATGTGTGTGTCCTGGAGGGTTTTTATATGACCAAATGTATCTTCAAGCCAATATTTAAACTTTCAACACACCTACACGGAGATGCTACAATTAGTAAATAAGTGGGCAGTGTCTTCAGATTTAGACTTACATAGAGGACATAGTAGTTCATGGTTTTTAGGGATGATACGTTTCTCCTGTAAGACTTTTTTCACTGGTATTGCGTTTAGGAACATCTTCCAACAAAAGATCATGATCTTTTTGGTGTAGTTCCATTCCATATATTCTTTAGTCTGGTGGCTTCTTCTGTTGTGTATGGACTGGCTGTGCCTGAGATTATCCTTGCATAGGCTGATTTCACAGTATATCTTCCTTCCATGTCCCCTTAAAACTCATATATATGTTTGTTGAATTCATCAAGTGTTTGATCCTGCAAAAGAATGATTAGTTCATTGAAATCTATTTGTTCATGATCTCTCAGATGCCTTCTCCAGGTCCAATTCACATGTGTGGTTTATCTAGTATCCTATCTGAGAGATATAGGCATCTTTTTTCTAAGCAACCAGAATCTAACTCTAGTGCCATCCCCCAGGTTGATCCGTGTCATCGGATTAAACCAATTTTCATTGGCCATCACCTGGATGGATTTCCACGATTCTGAAGCATACTTATTGCCTTTGCGCCTTGCTGCCATTCTCAGTGAGTTGGGCTGTGCTAGCACTGTATTCTCACCTAGTTCAATGAGTTGGGTTGTATTTGGATTTTATGATGTCCATGACTAGACTTTTCTCATTGGCTAAGATTTCGGGCACCCATTTACCCAACATGGCCTCATTAAAATAGTTTAGTTTCCTGATCCCTATACCACCCACATCCATTGGAACAGTTACTTTCTTCCAAGATGTCCAGCATGGTTTTCTTTTTTCAGATGAGGTGCCCCAAAAGAAATCTCACTGGATGAATCTAATCTTATTGATAACAGATGCTGGTGCTCTTAGATAACCGCAGAAATGGGATGGAAGTGCTGCAAGGACAGTGTTTAGTAATATTTTCTTCCTCCATTGAAATATGCTTCTGGTTCTAGTGATTTAGGACTTTGCTAAACTTGTCAAACACTGATTTCCAGGCTGCTGCTCTCTTCTACTTACCTCCTAGTGGTATCCGAGTTAGGACATGGGCAATTTACCTGTTTTGCAGCCCAAATAATCAGCCATATCCTGAACGGTACTCTGGACAATATTTATCCCCAAAAGACTGCTTTTTGAGAAATTAATAAGCAGATCAGAAGCTAATTCAAAATTTTGCAGAATTGTTTTGTATGCTTTTATGGTCTTCCACTATGCTTGTCCAAATAGTAGTGTATCGTCAATAAACTGTAGATGTATTAGATGCACCTTGCTTCTACCTATTTCCGACCCCTTAAATAATTGTAGATCAGCTGCCTTCTGAATCATAATTGATAGCCCTTCGCCAACAATGAGGTAGAGGAATGGGGAGAGGGAATCTCCTTGCCTCAGACCTCTTTTCGGATAAAACTCTTCAGTAGGACTACCATTAATCAGGACCGAGGTAGATGCTGATTGCAAAATTTCTTTTATCCAACTTATCCAAATCAGAGGAAATCCCATGAGACTTCAGACTCGTCAAAGCCTGTACATATGTCCATTTAACTGTATCGAATGCCTTTTCGAAATCCACTTTGAATATAAGTGCAGACTTTTTCAGTTTCATTATTTAATCACTGACCTCACCAGCTATTACAACACCATCCAAAAGTTTTCTATCTCAGATGAAAGCCATTTGTGTTGGAGAAATGATTTCAGCCATGACGTAGGTTAGCCTATTAGCTAGCACTTTTGAAATAATCTTGGGCATTGCTCCAATAATTGTAATAGGCCGATAATCATGGACTTGTTGAGGAGAATCTGTTTTGGCTACTAGAACAATATGGGCTGCCTTACTCCCCTTTGCCAACTTACTATTTCTGTAAAATTCCTTGATTAGCTGACAGATCTCAAATCCCATCAGTTATGCAAAGTGTTTTATGAAGTGAAAATTTAAACCATTCGGCACCGGACTCCTATGGCTTCCACAATCTGCTATTAGCTTTCAGAATCTCATCATCTGCAAACGGTATTAACAGCCACCTCTGTGTGAGCAGATTTAGTTGCTTGAATCTCATGTTTGTTATTTATGGTCCTTGCCAGCTTGCTTCTGTGTATCTCTCTTCAAAATGATTATTGAAAAATCTTTTTACTAATGCTGGATCTTCTACCCATATATTCAAAATGAGATTTTTCCTCCTGTTTCTATTTATGCAACTGTGAAAGTAGGTCGAGTTTGAATCCCCTTGCTGAATCCATTTGATTCCAACCTTTTGATAGTATGTGCTATCCATCAGTTTGGTGATTTGGCTGATCTCTTCCCTAAGTTTTGTGATATTTGAACCCACTGTATCATTGAAAGGACTTACTACATTTTGGTCCACATCTGATTCCATTTTGGCTAAGTTAGACAAGGAAGGCAACTATACTGTCTCTACTGCATATATGAGGATCACCAACTCCTTAAACACACCATACTAGCCAGAGGAAGCAACTCTCCTACAGACTATCTGGAACAAGATAACACCTAAGAACATAATGGTCTTCGGTTCAAAATTACTTCAAAATGCCCTACCAGTCAAGACTGAATTATGGCATAGGAATATCATCAGGGATGATCAACATCTAACCTGCACTCTCTGCCACCCAGTTCATGAACAATAATCAATCATTCATATTCATTAACTGCTCCATTGTTGTGCAGGTCTGGAATACACTATATGACTGGCTAATGATTGAAGATGAAGGTCCACAAAATGTAACGCAGGCCCCTACACTAGAAGAATTTTGTGCTACAAGATCACATGGTGTCAACCCATGTGCGTGGAAGTCTATATGGCTTTCCATAGCCTGGAAGGTTAGGAAAACAAGAAACAAAGTACACTTTCAGGCAATAGACGTCAACATCACAAAAAATATTGCTAAATTTTGTGGACACCACACACATTGGATGATATTGTCCGCTTTGGGCCTAGCCATCACGGATTTGTTCTTGGGTTTTTTATTCCCAAAAGGCTTCATCCATTTAATGTGGTGTCATTCTATTTAAACCCTTCTCTCTTGGGTTTCCTAACCAATGTGGGACATTTCAACACTCCCCTTCATGTCCAACTGGGCATACCCTGCTGAGACTTAACAACATGTAGGCCTAATTCTTAGGCCCTAACCAAACCCCATGTCTGGGAATCCCACCTTTGGGGCGAGCCTAATACCAAGGCAACCAAACCCCACCTCTAGGGCCTCACCTCTGGGCATGCACCTCTACGGTGCACCACACCGAGTAACCTCGCTCTGATACCATGCTAAATTTTATGAACACCACATACATTGGATGAGGGCCAAAGCCCTCATGGATTTGTTCTTGGGGTTTTATTCCCAAAAGCCCTCATTCAATATTTGTGTTGTCCAACTTATTAAACACATTTTTTCAGCTTGTTGTTTTTTGTGTGGGACAATTCAACACCCTCCCCTCCAGTCCAACTGGGCATACCCTGTTGAGACTTGAATTTCACAGGCTCAACCCCATTTGTTTAGGGTTACTAAGCCCAATACAAACCCCATGTCAGGGACAACCCCACCTCAGAGCCAATAATCGGGGACTCCATGAGCCAAGCTACAAAGCAATTCTTGCTCTGATACCATCTTGAATTTTTTCCAACCCATTTAATTTTTATTTGGATACCAATATTGAATGATATTGTCGATTGGGTCTAAGCCGTAATGGTTTTGTTCTTGGGGCTTTTATCCCCAAAATGCCTCATTCAAACCATACAGCAGTCAACTTGGCTCTGGATTAAAGCCAAAAGAACTGAAAAGCTGCTCTCCTACTCGGCATCAGACTGGCTATTAAGGCCAACAATATGTATGAAGTTCTCCTTGTGAAAACTAGATGGAAATGTTGCAGTGCTTACCACAAAAAGAGGCCATGGGATAGTGGAATAGTTAGATCCATAATCAGTCCTCAGAACAGAACTTGGAATGATCTTAGAGAATATCTTGCAGACTGCATATTGAGCAATATAGAATTGAATAAAGGTGAAATTTTCTCTCGGGCCATACCCAGTTACTGACTAATCCTTTATGCATTTCAACATGTTCATGTAGGACAATTCAGAGCAGATATGTTCAATCCATTGGCGCCCTGACAATAGTGAAAGGACATAAGTCACCTAGCAGTGTGTGTGTTAACAAACTGATCTGGTCCCTCTTGCTCTCACTCATCTCATTTATTCTAGTGTAATTTCCTCTTTTATCTCATGAAGGTACATGGTAGGTTGCTAACCTCACTACACTGGAAATCGACCAGAACCTTACAAGCATTTCAACCTAGATTGTGCTTGATCTATGCTGAATTGGAATGATCTGGCAGAATGGTGATTGCCTCAAGTCTCCATTTTACTACTTATTGGAATATTGCGCACGTGTGACTGTGTGATCTTACATCAGATTTGAGAAAAACAATATGGCAAAAAGAAGAGCATGGGATGTGGCAGAAAATCAATAGACTATGATGTTATAAGGAGAACAGGCTGAGCTTGGTTAACTGCTTCAGTAAAGACACCTGTAGCCATTGGCGACATGCATAGTTGAAGGCTAGTAGATCAATGTTGCAATACCCATAAGTCTTTGCTTATTGGAATATTGCAGCAATCTCTTGACCTTGATACTATAAGGTACACATGCGGAGTTCAGTTTTTAGGAAGGTAATGACCACTGTAGTCATTATATGGCAACCTGCATAGCTGAGAGTCATGTGATCTTCCGATCTTCCTCCCTCTCCATTCCACTGCAATCCAGCTGGTAGATGAACCATGATCATTGTGCAGTTTTCTTTTCTTGTATCATTTGTATCTTTGGTTGTACGGATGTATTCTTACCAATGGTAAGAAAGTTGTACTTATTTTCTTCCTTAATAAATTTTGGCCCATCAAAAAAAACATTTCCAAAGAACTAAACATTAGAAATTCACAACTAAGTTCACAAGGGTTACATTACTCTCATAGACAAGAGTTGTAGCACATCGCTTAAGGTATTCGAAGTCCACAACTGAATTCAAAAGAGGCTACATCATGCCCTAAATTAAGGTTTAAGCCATACAAAAGATAAACACAAGTTGAGTTCATAAAGGTAAGAGCCCCCATTGGATGAATAGGGAGTCGTCGGAGCTCCTCCTTCTTCTCCATGTCTTCTCTCGAAGAGTTGTTGCCTTGTGCTCTGGATTCAAAGGAGGAATCCTCCCAGAATCGTTTCTACTCTAGAGTGATAGAAAGAATTAGTCCATGATTCCATTGGAAAAAACATCCCCATAATAGTTGAAGTCTCCTATCTCTCGTGAGATATGTGTGTAAGTTAGCTTCTTCGGGAAGCTTGTTAGAGATAGATTCATCGGGAAGCTTTGACTGAGTTACCTTCCTTTGGAAACTTTGAATAAGATATTTTCATGTAAATGAGGGCAAAATAGTCATTCTATGCTTTATTTTGCAATTTTCCGCCAAATATATATGTGGCATCCAGATTGGGGTTGCGATATGTAGATTTGGGGCCACAACCTTGCAATCGAAGTCTTAGATTTATGGACTTTTAGAGTCTTTTTCTTTCCTTTTCTCCTATAGGGCATTACATGACCTGGAAGTACAAAAGGAAGACAAATGGGCATGAAAAAGTGTGTTCCCTTGTTAATATTCAGCCAAATTAGACCAAAATAGTCTACATTAAACAGATATAAAATTGGCTCATCAAATATCCCTAAACTTAATCTTTGATTTTCCTCAAGCAAAACGTTGAAGCATAGTATCTACCTACTGGCCAGACATAAATAGACCCAAACTTAAATCTTTGCTTGTCTTCAAGCAGAATATTGAAGCTCATCAAGAATCTTAATACAAAAGCCCCCATGATGACGCATTTAAACACAATTTCGCAACCACATATAAAGACCAAGAAATAATGCATCTTCACACATGGTCACTCCATACAAGAAGCTGCTCATATCCAAGAAATTGATAAAGTGGGCACGTATCCATTTGTGGTGAATTTGTCCTTCTTAGGTACTAAGATTAAAAATTCATCATTCTCAACTCTCCAACCTTTTTCACCACCCTGGATTTCGCCATGTCAAGGAAGTTAGCGATTGAGATAGACATTATTTTTAAAGCCAATGCATAAGCTCTTCATCAAGATCATACATTAGACTCACAACAAACAACAATTTTTAGAGCATTTACATACATCAAGATGCTATTTGCTTTGCTTTGCTTTGGAATAACTAACTTGATCTTTGAATGCACAAACAAATGCCTAGCTATTCATCAAAATAGTAAACAGACTTTCAGATTTTTCTGGCTTTTTTTTCGCTTTTGTTTTTTCCTATCCATAATTTGTCCTCACTTGTTTAGGCTCAAAGAGACTACTTCTAGTTGAAGAGATTTTTTCAGTATTCATAGTCAATCAAAAGTTTCATCTAGATCAATCCACTTCCATACGGTCCCCATAATGCTCAATTATCAATTCTCATAAACAAACAATTAACAAGTACTTCAAGATCCAATGCATGGATAACACATTAGTCCTCAAATAACCACATGGTAACAATGTGCACATAATAGCACAACAAAGCATAAAATGACAAACATGAAACGGCCGCAGCATAGAAGTATAATGCACCCCTCCCCAAACTTATCAGATACTACCCAGTGGAGATAAGTAGATAATTAATTAAAAATAGTACTCCCCTGAAGTTGGTTGTGTCTTCAGAAAGACTCTAGTCTGAGGTCCCGTCCTCATCCTATTAAGAGGAAATATGCATGCCAGCGTGAAGAGGTATGGCAATGGTGTCACTGGAAATTGGGAGCCTCTGGTTTCTGCCATGAACAAGTAGAACAAGTGAAAAAAAAACATCTAATTAAAATTACTAAGTTTACCACCAAACAAGTATGTATCACCTCCCCTCCAAACTTAAGGTTCATGATAGTCTTGGATTTATGACACTTTTAGGGGGGTTTTCCTTTCTTTTATCCCAGAGAGCATTAAATTACCTGTAACTATAAAAGGAAGAGAAATGGGCATGAAAAGTGTGTCCCCTGTCAATATTGACCCAAATAGGTATAAAATCGGCTCATCACCTCTCTCAGTATGTAAGCGTTCATGTTTCAATCTCACACTTGAACGTACCAAAGGCATTATACTTTGGAAATCCTCTCACGGTAGCACTAATCCTATAGACATTATCATGCTATGACAATTAACGTTGGTTTTACCAAGTCTAGCATAGTCTTTGTGTCTTGACCTCCAACTATGCTTGGCGAACTCAAAAATGTTGTCCAAACACATGTAAGTTAGGAAGAAGGCATGATAAAATCAAACAATATTAACAAATCCCCAAAAAGTTATACATTTAATAGAACGGCTAGGATAATTGGGATTTGTTGGAAATGTTTTCTCCAATTCTTGTTGTTATATCAGGCTCTGGGCGGGATGCCTAGAATTCAAATTTTGGCTAAATCTTAGCCGGCATATTTAAAATTCACGATCAGATCTACACAAGGTGTTGGCACTTTTGAGTAACTGGGTTGACACTTCGAAACAATAGCCATTTTCTCAATCCGTGTGTCAACTCTTCATTTGGAAAGGGCAAACTTTTTAATACCTTTGTTCCCTTCAATTTCTATATGCGAGTGCAATCTTTTCCATTGTATGGTGTCAACTCTTTAATACCTTTGTTCCCTTCAATTTCTTACACTTCTTCCATATGTGGCTCAACGCTTCATACAACACTGCTCTCAATTAGAGTGGATTGAACTTTAGAGATATCGATGCTGAAATAGAAATCCAATGACATAAGAATCCCTTAATATTGGATGTCTAATGAGAATTGTATAGAATTGAGGCCATTTAACTTCATACTCTTGGAGTATATTTTATCATTCAAATTAAAACACCCAAAAAGTTAGGTAGAGCAATTTATAGATTAATTAGACAATTTTAGCGTGCGCGGTATCATCAAAATGAATTAATGATTCAAGACCTAAAGGTTAACATGGTTGATCAGGGAAGCTCGACGGACATCTTGTCCTTTGATGCCCTCGACCACATGGGCTTGGTAAAGACCTCGCTGGAGCTCATTGTTAGTCGCACTCGTAGACTTAAGCCCGCTAGGCCTGACCATGAGTCTCTGTCTTTTTTTGCTATAGAAACCCTAAGACGAGGGACAAGATGAAGGAAATAAAGAGTCAAGAATGAATGAATGGGTATACCTGATCCTTACAAGAATAGTCGGGTTACCCCGAAGAATCGCTATTCGTCAAAAATCAAGAGAAGCACATAAGTGAAGTGGGCATGGAAGGTGAAACGCCACAGGAAGAATTTGAAACAATGAACAAGGCAGGAAGATTAATAAAGTTCAATCACTATAAATATATAGACCTTAAACTTGTAGGATTCATGATGTGGAAGGTAAAAGGGCTAGCAAAAGGCCTATTTACGAGAAGGTACAATAGTCCCGAAGCCGCCTCAGAGAGCAGACCAATGAACCTTGGCGTTTCTCCTAAGACTTGCTCTATTAGGTTGAGGAGGATCACCACGAGTGCACATAAACCTTCCGAGGACCAACACATGAGGTCTCTTCGAGGACGACCACATGCATTTTTCGATAAAGCCTCTTATCGCCCTCCGACAAGTCTTATCCACCTCGAGCCACAAATTGGAGAAAAATAGAATAATAACGATTGCCCAACAAATAGATAAAATGCAATGGCCACCTTCCACGAGTGATGTGGGGTTAGTATTTAGATAATACTACGGGCAAAGGTTCAAAGATTGCAAGGAAGAAGAACACGAAGTTAATCTTGAGAAAATAATTCTCAAGGATTGAAAGATGTTTTATTCATCAACTTCAATGCATAATATGCTCACAAGTCGAGCCTACAAATAAAGAAAGTCTAAGTTACAAAATACAACTCGAAATTCAAGTTTAAAACAACGAAAAAATAGATTATGGACACAACTTTAGCCTTCGGTTTTGACCCTCTATTGACCAATGTTTTGGATGAAACTTGGTATAACATCCACCATGATGTTGCCCTTGAGTGTAGCTCATTATCCAACTATTTGGATCACCAAAATCGACCATTTCAGCAGCATGAACAAACTCGGGTCGAATCTGTCCAGTTTGGTGTCTATTTGCATTTTGCATGACTCTACTTGGATAGAATTTGTTCCAACCTCAATGAGAATGTGCACTGAAGTTTAGGGATGGTTCTCAACTTTTTTTACTCCAAAAAAACACATAAAAACTCGATCAAAAGGCAAACCCAACAGCAACAAGACAGCAACCCAAAAAATAATAGGAAGGTTGTCCAAGCTTGAGACAAGATTTGTCTTCTTTGTTTCCAGCTTGTCAAATTCGACCCAACCTTCAAATAAATCACATCTTAGGCTTCCTCTTGTCCATATTTTCATGATAATTTAAGGCCAGCAAGATAGGATCAGAAAAATCATTACTTTCATGCTCGGATTGTTCGAATGCCTCGGATGCTCCTGCATCAACAACTGGGATATTTGATTACTTATCACATCATTAGGAAAATACGATTCACCTTATATAATTGTCATAAATAGGCTTGCTCGGCCAGTATAAAAGAACAAGCAATTTTTGGAGATTAAAGTTTGGGAATATTAGCTCTATATATTCTTTGGGCACACTCACCACTATCCGTACCCTTCAAAAAATGGTATGGATTGAATCGAGGGATAGAGGTCGCAAGTTCTTAGCCTCCAAAAAATCCCTTGGTTCCATCACTTTAGTTAGTCATTGTATGGGTATATCAATGCAAAGTATGTTTGCTAGGCTAGGAGTTTAAGGGTACATATATTTTAATTTTATCCCCATACGATTTTCAAATTATAGGTAATCTAAAAAGAACTATTTTTAAATCATAAGATTTAATTCTTGGTTTCTAAGTGCTGTCAGTTGGAATTCTTAATTTTCATGAAAACGAAGCCCAACCTTTAATGTACAATTTAATGTTGAGCATACTTTATGGTTACTATTTTATTGCACATAGTCCGCTTCCAATTCGTTTCCAATTTTTTTCATTATTCATCTCACCTAGAATACAACCCAACCTATAAGAAGTTTCAATGTTTCCTAGGGTATCATGGTGTACATCTCCACCTTGGAACCTACGGTCGACCAGCCTCATGCGACACTCTTGCTTGAGGATGAGGAATGGAAAATGGTCAGGCACAAAAAACAGAAAGCACTAGTAGAGCAGAAGAAAAATCTGAAAGAACTAGCGGAACATAGCAAAAATCTGATCACCAGAGAAAAACAACGAGAAGAAAGGAGGGACGAAACAGTCTCATACCACGTCGCTAACTTCTCTGAGAATTGGACCAGGCTACAAATCGATGCTTTCTTCTCAAAATTTTGCCATGTTCGAGACGTCCACCTCCCAAAGAGATTGAATTGCTCGAGCCAAAGGTATACATTCATACGGTTCTTCCGCGCAGAAAAAAAAACTCATCTAGAAGGCATCCTGCATTGTATAATGATGGGGGCGCATAGACTAGCAGTGAGCCTAGTCAAAGCCTGGCAATAGGATCAACATGCCCAACTGGACACAGGACTGGTTGCTGGCCGGGAACTACTTCAGACAACAAAAACAACAACAATGCCAGTAGTCAAACTTCCTGATAAGGCAAAACACGCTAGAATCAAGTTGACAAACACCCCGAAACCAGAAGAACTAACATGGTTAAAAAAAATGGTTTCTTATGGGTGTATTACAGCTACTCGTCGGGATAGAAACTGCTGAACGGGAAGGAAATGATGCTGGATATTCGGGATTGACCTTTCTACCACTTTAAGGCAGTGAAGTTCGGATTCTGCTAAAGTCATAAGAGCTCAAAGTACAACTTCTCTATGATGAAGCTATCTGGGAAAAGATGGAGGTTCACAGCTTATGAGACAGCTTGACAAACGAAGTCAAGGGACGGGCGACCTGGGTTCGTATCCATGGTATGCCACTTAATTATTGGGATGGGAGATTCTTCTCGATCGTTGCTATCTGTAGAAATTGGTGCAGGTATGGTGCGTGAAATCGGTTTATCTTTTGCAAAGAAAAACGGTTATATGGGGAACAATTGTTCCCCCCTTTTTTTTTCTTTTATGATGAATAGGATATGTGCATCTGTCTCTTTCTCATTTTCCATTTATACAAGTCAAACGAAAACTAAGAACAAAAAATGTGTTCATGCGGCAAGTATCCGCTCAGCGCCTCTCCAAGTTAGCCGACCAGCGCATTTCTTAATTAACCAACTAGCACGTCTTCAAGTGATCTTCCAGCTCTGCCGTTCAATCAGCCATGATCGAACGGACATGACTTAACCTGAGAAACTGATACTTCAGTTGCAAGAGGTGATGTAGTTTGCTTCTCTGCTACTGTAACCTCCATCTCTGCTCCCTGTTGCTTCAAGTTGGATTCAGCGAAAATTCTTGGTCTATTGTTCAACATGCACTCCTCAAGATGAGCGTTCCAAATATCCATTGTAATTGTCTAACAGCTGATGCCATCGCTCTATACTCAGCCTCTGCGGAGGAACAAGAAACTGTGGTCTATTTTTTTTACTTCCAGGAAATTAGGCTGGAGCCTAGAAAAACACAATATCCTGTCAGCGATCTTCTAGAGGTCTTGCAGTTTCCCCAATTTGCATCACTGAAAATAAGGAGCTTCTGAGAAGTAGAATTGGGATAAAACAGTCCCAAAGTAGGTTGTCCAGACAAGTATCTCAAGACCTGGACTGCAGCGTGCCAGTGGGAATCATGTGGTGTATGAAAAAATTGAGAGAGCTGTTGCACAGCATATGTAAGATCACGACAGGAGTAATTTAAATAGAGCAGCCTTCTAACCAACCTTCGATATTTTTCTGGGTTGTGATACATTGGGGAAGAGTCAGCTCAATGGCCTCAAACTTAAGATCCCTAGGAAGAGGTGTGGGAGCAGGTACACTGTCTAGCATATTCACATTTTGCAGCAAGTCCTTGATATATTTTCGTTGGCTTATATAAAGCCCTTCATGAGAGCGAGCAATCTCCATCCCCAAGAAATATTTAGCCTCTCCTATATCTTTAATGCTGAAAGCCTCATCCAAGTAAAGTTTGACCTGCTGCAAAGCACTTTCACTCGTTCCTGTCATCAACACATCATTCACATATACTAGTAAAACCATGTTGTACTGTGCAGTGTGCATCAAAAATAGGCAATGATCATGGGTAGACTGATGGAAGCCAAACTGATGCAGCTTTGAAGTAAACTCTAGATTTCATTGTCTAGAGGCCTGCTTGAGGTCGTATAAGGATCTTTTCAATTTGCAAACTTGTCCCTTTGGATCTTGTGAATAACCCATAGGTGGGTACATGTACACCTCCTCATCCAATGTGTCATGCAGAAAAGCATTATTCACATCCAAATGTTGGATGTTCCAACTGTTTGCTGCAATGGTAAATACCAACCGCACGGTCACCACCTTAGCCACAGGGCTGAACACTTCATGGAAGTCTTCCCCTTCAATCTGAGTATATCCCTTTGCAACAAGACGCGCCTTGTACTATCCACCGAACCATCAGGCTTGCACTTAACTTTATAGACCCACTTGGAGCCTATTGTTTTCTTTCCTGCTGGCAGTTCTGTCAGGTCCCAAGTTTCATTCTCTCTAATGCTTGCAGCTCAACATTCATAGCATCTATCCAATATTGATTGGTTTTTGCCTGATTGTAATCCTTTGGCTCATACACGGTTGAAAGATTTGCCAGAAAGTTTTGATGTTGTTGGAGAATTGGCAGGCAGTATCTGATACTATCAGATTGGCAGGTGATGTAAATCAAATAAACCTATTTTGGAAAGCCCAAGCCCAAAGCCCAAAAGAATACAAGAAAAAAAAAGCCCTAATTTTATACTACAAAGAGGGGCCGTAGGTTTTTGAAGACGTGAAGCTGTGAAGAACAAAAAAAAAATAGAGAAATTCTGGGGAACAGCCGCACGATTCACAGGGGGGAGAGAAAAGATTAATTCACGCACAGAAGCCGCTGGAAGAGAGAAAAAAACGCAGGAAAGAAAAAAGAAAACAAAAGAAAGAAAGTGGAGGAAGAATTACTGTTCACGCAGAAAAAAGAAAAAAACAAAGAAGAAAGAAAAATTGGAGAGTTCACGTGAAATCGAAGAAGTGACGAGTTGACGGAAAGAAAGAAAAAAGAGAGGAGAGAGTGAAGTTCACGCAGAAAGAGAAGAAAGAAAAAGCTGTTGTTAGAATAATTTTCACCACTCAATTATTGGGTGGGCAAACGGGATTCGGGATCGGGTATTCCGAATCCTGATCCCGACCCAAACTTTGTTCGGGACTGATTTTCCAGTCCCAAACCCGACCCGAGTCTCGCACTCCCGAAAAATTTTGGAACTTCGGACCTCGGGTACTTTTATTTTTTTTATTTTTTTTTTAAATTTTAATATTTTTTAGTATATGTTTAATATTTTTAATTTTTTTATTATGAATTGGGACGGGTTTTTTCCGAAGCCCGACCCGAGGCCCGAAGTCCCAAAAATTTTCGGGACTATCTTTCCTGTCCCGATCCCGACCCGAACTTTTTTCGGGACTGAAATCTCAGTCCCGAACCCAACCCGAAGTCCCAATTTTTCGTGAAAAAACGGGACTCGGGACTATTCGGACCTCGGGTTTTCCTGAGTCCCGAACCCCGTTTGCCCACCCTTAATTATAGAGGATTAAAGCATTGATTGGATTGCTTCTTTAGGGGAATTTTCTAAATTCTTTAATTTAATTATATTTTCATTGTTTAAATTTATGTGGTGTTGTTCCAACTTAAATATGCATAGCTAATTTATTTTTATACTCCTAAGTTGACAGATGAGTGACTGATTTTTTTGTAGATGAATGCAAGTTTCATGTCTTGGATTATTTGTGATTAGTCTCTTTGACAAATTAAACTAGTAAATGCGTGTGATTTATTTTGGCC
>JAOWBN010243041.1:0-11973 GCA_028565015.1 Pinguicula moranensis | reverse complement strand
CATTTTGATACCAAACGATGGATAACTAAGGATAACATGCATTATCCCATCGCAGGCCTGCTACCAAACGGACCCTACATTTGTCAAAATGTGACTGGTAACCATCGAGCCCACTTGTGGGCTGTGTCCATTGCTTGTTATCTAGTTGTCGTGTGGTAGGGGGCATTTATTATCACCTCAGTCGGGGGCTCAGGTGGATAAGGCCTGTTGGGGGTTGTAGCATGCTTTTATCGAGGGATGTATGTAGATACTTTTTCAGAAGAGTCGTCAAAGGTTTGATTGAGGTGATTATCCTTGACCTCTAACAAGGTGGGTTCGAGGAGAATCTTTGAGGTCTGTATTTTCCCACTACTGAGGTTTTGTGGTGTTCATCGTCTCCTCGTAAGTGGGCCTTCTTGGGTAGGCTTTACCAGATTTTTGCCCCCCCACATCATTAATCTTCCAAGTTTAAAGATTATATATTTATGACCCTTGAAATTTTGCTTATTTTCCCGCCTTTACTTTTTTTTTTGTTAAGCCAAATTCATTGATGAAAATAAAACAAGTATTTACAAATACAGAAATGGGCAAAAAGAAACGGAAAAGAACTAAAACTTGAACTAAACAAAAGGACAAAGTATCGCTGAGGCTTATGCTCGCATAGAAGATAGTAGCCTAAGTGGATTTGATCTGTAATCATAATCTTATCCTCATACTCCCTATCAGGTGTAGTTAATGGTGATCTAGTTCACGGCTCACCTAGCGTCATAGAATATCACAAAGCATCTCAGCATTCAGATCATCACCGTCATTCGCTCTTCACCGAAACAGAATATCCTGACTGTCAACTTATCAATTCCCTTTTTTATTGAGATATTGGTACACAGCTTAATTTTGTTCGAATAACTATCCCTCTAATGAACTGATAGGGCATAATTCGATCAAACTCTAATTACAAAGCCACCCAAATAGGTTCCTACTTTCACACAAGCATGGCTGATGGTGCTTGTCCCCAGACTGTTATCACTTGTACATGGTAACTTTTATTTGAAAGAAAACCTTGTCCGACCCATACGATCTTGGTAGATATTTTGGACCTTTCCGTGGCTATAATTGAGAATATAAGTGCAGCTCCAAATTGGCATGTGCAGCACCAGTAACTACAGATGGAGCGATGCAGAGTGTTGAAAACTCAACTCTTTGTTGTGTAAACATTCTCGCGGTAGCTTTCCCATATTGCTTGCTGGCTAATCACTTTTCCCCATTTAATCCATGAGTTCTTGATGCCTGTTGTTTCAAGTCACAATTCTGGTCATTACCCGGAAGGGAATGAGATATCTCTCTGGCCTTGATGATGGAAGTGGTGCAATCCATGTCCAAAGTAGCTAACGGAATGTTCTTTATCAGATTAGATTAACTCTGTGTTCTGCCAGATGAGAGTACACCTACAGTTGCCAGCCTGTATAGCCTCAAGTAGCCAAAATATGTGAATGATGAAGATTGCTGGATTTTAAGTCCATCCTCAATGATCAGAGAAAAATTGGCAGTGTGAAAAGTGCCTCATCAAGAAGTGAGGCAGAGTTAAGCTTGGCGCAAACTCTTGTTGCTGGCTGCCTTCCCTGTACCCAAGAAAGGTAAACATGTAATATGTAAGACAGGAGCAGTGGTTTGGGGTGGGGGATACCTGAGGAGTCCACTTTGAGTCTTGCCCCCATGTAAGTACAACTGGATTTCTGGATGTTTTGCAGTGTGATAAAGCAGGAAAACGAGAGATCCAACAAAATTTTAACAGGTTTTTCAGCACCAGAGGAGGGAATGAGCGGCAGAATGAATATATGCATGACTCAGAGAGAGCAAGAAACAACAACTATCAGAACCATTATGAGGAAAGATAATCATATATTACCCCCATGTGAGATTAAAAAATTGCATTAATTACTGCACATCTGATGAAAATGTCTGCATATTTGAAAGCAGAAATTTATACCTGCCAAAATTGACAAGGCTAAAAGGATATACATGCAGTATGATTTAAAATCAAGCCTATTGAGGAGTAGGGCAGCTTCTTGCAGGAAGAGATTCAAAGACATGAAGTTCTCTTGATGTTGGACACTATGCTAATATGGTTAGTGTCTTTTGCTTGGAAAAATGTTAGATTCCTAGCTTTCCACACAAGCCGAACCATGACTGTCCAGATTACTTTCCAGGCAGCCAAGTTGGCTCTGTTTGGTTTACTCAAGGTGAAGTCTGCTAAGGATGGGGCACATGCTACCGGGAGTTGCAGAATTTGTGGTGATGATATCCAATCCAATAATGAAGACCAGACCTGCAAGATCACAGGACATGTTTTGAAAATGTGGCACTGAGTCTTGACCTACAGAGCAGAGAGGGCAGGTTGACACTTGGTATGAAGGTATGATATGCCACAACCCGAGTGCTTCATTTGTTGGCAGAGAATTCTGAAAAAGCTTCTAAGCAAAAATGAGGACTTTTTTTGGTGCCCAAGTCTGCCACAAGGAATATAACGCAACACTCTCCTGAGCAGTAAAATGTGACACAACAGAATCCAAAATCCTTGCATAAGCAAACTTAACTGTATATTTTCCATCCGCTTCAGAGTTGAAGAAATATTTGTCTATATAATTGTTTAGATGGACCTCCTGCAGCAGAAGTAAAAGATTGGAGAGGTCGTGTAGTTCAGAGTTCCTAAGAAGCCTTCTCCAAGTCCAATGCCAAGAGTTTGAATCACTCAATCTACAATATGAGAGTAGAGCATTTTGGCTAGCAGTGATCCTGAAAAGTTTTGGAAAAAGATGAGCTATTGAATTTTGAAAAAGCCATGGATCCTTCCAGAATCTGATGGCAGCCCCAGATCTTACTTTCAAACAAATGGAAGTATGAAACCAAGTGGAGCTAAGGATTTGTTGAAGGTTATTCCACCAAGAAGAGGCATAAGCTATCCCTGTACTTCTGCCAAGCTGATTCGAGGCTGACGTAGGTTATTTCCCGCCTTTACTTGCCCGCTTTAGTTTTTTGCAATGATTTGACTTCTCTTTCTTTTCCTCTTATGTGTGCCTCTGGGATTTGTCAAAGGTGATAATTTGTTTATGTTGCCGGGTCATTGTGATATTGATACAACGACTTCCTTGTCCAATCTTGTTCAATTTCTTTCTTTCCTTCTGCCTGTGAAAGCCTAGTTTTTTTGGGGCGATCCATTGACTTGACTTCTGGCTCTCAAGTGGGAAATCGACTTGCTTCTCTTGAGACTCTAGGAGTTTCTTCCTCAGGCGGTACGCCAGGCAAGATAGTAAGTCCTAGGTTTTTTGCACTTGTCCCTATGAAGCTTACCTATCAGTCGCTAGCCGAGTTCCGACGTAAGTAACATATTCCGTCGAGGTACAATTTGCTCCTGCAAAAACTTGATGATCAAGCCTTTCCCCATACCTCCCCACTCCCACCCCAAGGCATTTTCACTGTATTCGAGGTGCAATTTCAAGAAGGGCTCAGATTTCCCATCCACATCTTACTTCTGCTATTTCTTACGTTACTAGGGAATAAACCCTCTCCAGTTGGCTCCCATAGGGTATACCCATATGGTGTCCTTGACCGTCCACCTTTTCCTTCGCATCGAATTCAAACTCACCGAGGTCTTCTCCATAATTGATGTATCTTTAGAGGCTGATGATTCAGGTGATTTGTTGGTATTACTCTGTCCCCTTGCTATCCTTGGACGCCTTCTTTAGTCGGTCGGCGATGGTCAGGTTAGTGATATTTGTATGTCCATTAACCTGGGGATAGTATATTGAGGTGAAGTTTTGTTTTATTCCTAAATCATCGCACCAGTCTTGCATTCGTTTCTCTTGGAACTAGATGCCTTGTTGGATACCTGGATGAGGGGAACGCCAAACTGGTACACTATGTTTCTCTAGAGGAACGACGTCATTTTCAGAAATGCGGGCAAGAGTATCGGCTTCTACCCACTTGCTGAAGAATTCTACGACCACAATTATGAACTTCTTCTGACCGCTGGTAGGTGCCTAAGGTCCTACGAGATTGATTCAGTGATTGAAAGGGTAGACAACGAGAATGCTTCTGATAGGAGCGAAAGGTTGATGTCGCAGGTTCTTGAAGAGCTCGCATCGAGGGCACTTCTTTACGTATTTTTTGGCTTCTTCCTTCATCTTAGGCCAGAGGTATCCCAGTCTTAAGATGTGACGGACAAGAGCTCATCCGCCATAGTGGCCATCACACGTGCCCTTGTGTAATGTCCTCAACGTTCTTTTCCTCGATGCTTCTTAAGTAAGGTCCTTCCCAAGTTTTCTTATACAAGTATCTGTTGATCCATGTAAATATGTTGGCACTGTTTACAAAGCGACACTGTTCCTTGCCTTATGGCTTGGGGAAAGTACCCTGTGGAGGAAGAGGAAATTCATTAAAGGTATGTTCTACGTTTCCCATGTGGGTTCTTCTTCGATGAAGTTAACTATAGGAGGAAGATTGACGTTTGGACCACATCGGATATGGATATCTAGTGTTTTCATGTCTATGTCCTTCCACACGGATCCTACTCGGGCAAGTCAACTTGGGAATTTTCCTCTTAGGGGATCTACTTAAGCTTGAAACTAACAAACCACTTTACTTGTTCTTTGAGTTCTTGGAGATAAATCAATAACATAGGCTCCCTTACCTCGAAGATGCCTTGAAATTCCTCTTGAACCAGTTGTGAATCGACTTGTGCTTCCATAGTATACCTAAGGAGTGGGCTAATGGGACTCCTTGTATCAAGGACTCATACTCAGTTGCGTTGTTGGTGACATGGAACTCTAGGCAAAGGGCCAGAGCGTATTGCAATCCTATAAAGCTATTGAGAATGACTCCTGCTCCTCCATGACTACTCGCAGAGGATCCATCAGAATACAAGACCCATACCTCGGAGTCCTCTTCTCCTCGGGTACTCATATCAACAAAGTTATCTACCACTTGTGTTTTAAGCAGTGTTCAAGATTTGTAGTGCACATAGAAATAGCTCAGTTCGATGACCCATTTTATTAGCCTCCTCAAGATGCCAGATTTCATCAACATCGGCTTGAGGGGTTGGTTGGTAATGACCTTACAATAGTGTCGCAATTCGTGGAAAGTAGTTATGAGGGCCAGTGCTCATTTCTCAATGGTGGTGTAGCGTCACAAAGCTCCTTGAAGCAATCCTCTGACATAATATACGGGTCATTGGGCTTTTCCTCTTCGAGGACCAAGGTCGCACTAAATGCATCCTTGGAGATCGAGAGATAGAGGAGGATATCCTTACAATTTTTTGGGTCAGCGAGGACTACACTCTGTTGGAGGTACGCCTTCATTTATCTGAAGGGCCAGAGCGTGTTGCAATCCTGTAGACCTATTGAGAATGACTCCTACCCCTACATGACTACTCGCGGAGGATCCATCAGAGTACAACATCCATACCTCAGATTCCTCCTACATGACTACTCATCAGAATACAAGATCCATACCTCAGATTCCTCTTCTCTT
This sequence comes from Pinguicula moranensis, assembly GCA_028565015.1. Taxonomy (NCBI): domain Eukaryota; kingdom Viridiplantae; phylum Streptophyta; class Magnoliopsida; order Lamiales; family Lentibulariaceae; genus Pinguicula; species Pinguicula moranensis. Next base: position 6,468 of record JAOWBN010243041.1, on the reverse strand, counting down.
CGGGTGCTCTCAGCAACAAAGTCATTTACAACTTATGTTTTAAGCGTTATTCAAGGTTTGTAGTGCACATCATACTAGCTCAGTTTGACGACCCATTTTACCATCCACTTTGAGATGCCAAATCTCATCACATCTGTTCAAGGGGTTGGCTGGTAATGATCTTAAAGTAGTGCCGGAATTCATGGGAAGTAGTTACGAGGGCCAGTACCCCTTCTTAATGGTGGTGTAGCGTCATTCAACTCCTTGAAGCAATCGCCTGACATAATATATCGGTCATTGGGATTTTCCTCTTTGAGGACCAAGGTTGCACTAACTGTATCCTCGGAGACTGAGTGGTAGTGGAGGAGCTCCTTACAATTTTTTTTGGGTGATGAAGACTAACTCTCTTAGAGGTACACCTTCATTTGTCCAAGGCTTCTTGACAACTTTAATCCCAGTCGACCGTTCCAAATTTTTTCAACATCTTGAAGAAGGGTAGAGACTTATCTGTAGACTTTGGGATGAACCAGTTGAGGGTGGCTACGCTGCCAATGAGTCTCTAGATTTCATTTATATTGCGGGGGGGTTGCATACTCACTATGGCCTGGACTTTGTCCGGATTGGCCTCGATTCCTTTCTCCGAGACTAAGTATCCAATGAACTTTACTCCTTCCACCACAAAGGTCCATTTTGATGGGTTTAGCTTCAATCTTGTTTTATAGAGAATAGCAAAACATGCCTTTAAGTATTCGAGATAATTACCTAGTTTAAGGCTCTTTACAAGCATATCCTCAATGCAGACTTTCATGTAGTCTCTTATGAGTGGGGCAAAGACCTGGATTACCATTCACTGGTAAGTGACTCCACCATTCTTCAGTCCGAAGGGGATTACAACATAGCAGGAAATTCCATGACAGGTGACAAATGTGATTTTCATGCGATCCATTTGGGTGAGCGAGATTTGGTTGTATCTCTGATGAGCATCCATCATACTCAAGGCGACATTTACAGTGGTGGCGTCAACCATCCAATTAATGGATGAGCGAGGGTATGGGTCCTTCTTGCTGTGTTTGTTCAAATCCATCAAGTCAATGCACATCCTCCACTTGCTCCGTCCTTTTGGCACCAGGATTCTGTTGGGCAACCAACCCATGTATTGGACCTCCTCGATATTGTTGGCGGTCAGCACCCGCTGGACTTTAGACTTGATGATGAGATCCTTCTCTTGGGATAATTTACGTTTCTTTTGTTGTACAAGTTTTGCATTTTTGTGGACGTTTAGCTGATGCTCGGTAATTTCAAGACTAACCTCTCAGAAAAGGTTAGACCCCCTAGTGAAAACAACGTGCTCCTGTAAACAAGCTAAAATCTCTCCTTCCATGGAAGGGTCGAGATGGAGTCCTATTCAGATCAAATTTACAGGACGATCTATCCATAAGGTCACTTCCTTGTAGGAAGCCGGTCGTATCTTGTGAGTCTACTCCATTTGGAAGTTATTTTTCATGGGCTTAGAGATTGGATTCCCTTCCATGAGATATATTTGAGGTTCCCCACGGTGAATCACTTTGGGGCATTCTTTCTATGGATGAATCACCTCGGGGTTTAGAGATTGGATTTCCTTTCATGGGCTTAGATATTTGATTCCCTCAGGTGAATCAACTTGGGGCATTCTTTCTATGGGTGAACAAAAATCCTGTCAACGTTAGCAATACCGATAACGATGGGACACCAAAACTGAAACCCAACCTTTTGTTGGGGTTTTGGTAATACGGTTTGTTTTCGGTTACCAAAAAAATATTATTGAAGATTTTAAGTATGATTTTGATTTTTACCGATTTGGTATCAGTAAAAACCAAAGCCAAATGTTTTTTAATTTTTTTTTTTTAGTTTATAAAATTTTTACTAAAGAAAATATTTTTCTACCTAATAAGGTTGAAAATGGAATATGAGTAAATTGAGGAAGTGGAGTGTGGTACTTATAGGTATCAAGTGAGGAGATTTCTTATATGAAAGCAGTGTGGGAAAAATGAAACTTTTCTCACTTAGCCTTCTCCAAGGGTATTTATTTCCAACTACTTTGGCTCTTGCTCGTGACTTTTATTTTTGTGATAAATCTTAGTTCGTATCCGTTTGAGTCTAAATTGTTTCCACTCATTCAAATCCTTTAGTGATGTTAAACACAAAAGTTTTCCATACTTCTCAAAAGTCAATTTACAAATTAACCAACAAGGAAAAGAATGAATAGCTACTGGAAACTTTACATTAGACAAGCAAGAACAATGACCCAAGTAGTAGCAAATATTCAGTATTTTGGATACCATATCGAAAAATCAAAATACCAATATATATTGAAAATCAAAATACCAAAACTATTGATACTATACCAAAAATCAAAATACCAAAAATATTCGGTATGGGATCGATAACAAAAACCCATTACCGATCCCTCATTCCTGATCTCAATTACCGATTGCTCACTCCTAATTCTTCCTGGCATTTCTCCTTGAACACTTTCGGAGAATGTTGCCTGAGGTGAGCGCTTTGCGCTCTCTCTATCCTTGTTCCACTGGGGGTGGAAAACATCATCAGTTTGTGTTTCATGGACACAATAGCTTTGAATTGATACAAGTTGGGTTTGTCGAGTATGGCATTGCAGCCGAAGGGTTCGTTGACCACAACAAACCTAACCCGATGCGAGTCCGACTCTCTTTCCTTTCCTAACTTCACGGGCAACTCGATGACTCCTAAAGACTTGATCTCGATTCCCTCGAATCCCACCAGGGGAGTAGTGATAGGTTCCATTCGGGCCTTCCTCATGCCCATTTGGTTGAGGACATTTGAGGACAGAATGTCTGTTGAACTCCTTTGGTTAACATTTGCACCAATCGGCACCTTAACAGCTTTTTCAAGTGAATAATTCATATAAGCAAACAAACAAAGTGATAGAGAGCATGTAAGAAGAATGCTTCCAACTCTTGAGATAAAGAACGATGGATGTAAGAATGTGACTTCAGTGATAAATCAAATGAAGCAACCTGATTTAGGAGAAGGCTTTCCCTACTAGTTAATTAAGGTGGTGTGTTTGAAATCGTTTATACTTTTTAACAGTGAGCAATAGTTGATTTTGTCAAGTTTCTTTGCAAGGTATCTGTAGATCTAATTAGAACAGATCTAATAGTTAAACTAAATATGAACAAATCATACCTTTAAAAGTGTATAGAAACGTAATGTTCCAGTTGATTATATCACGAATACAAACCAGGTTTCTATCAGAGTCTCCTTGTAATCCACGTGCTTAGATCTCCGCCTTCACAGATGATAAGACAGCAATTCGAGAGAAACTGTATATATATATTTTTGGGTCCCAACACACAAGAATAAGAGAACTAGAGTGTGTAAATAGCGATACTGAACGCACTATTTATAGCGAGTGATTAAGGTTTAGTAATTAACGTATAAATACATAATGGACCATAAACCTAATTAGGTAATAGATCCCATTCTAATTGGAATTCTTAATATTAGGCAATTAACAAATCAATTACCATAATTAATTCAATTAGACTTATTTGTATATTTTTTACTAACAGCTCTACTCGGCTACATAAGCTGTATTATAAAATAAAATTTTCAAAATCTCCCGATGTTTCATACGAGAAATGAGTAGTGCGACCATAAAGTAACTAGGAGTGGGCAACGGAGCAGTTGGAACCGGAATAGCATGATCCGCATCCCGCTCTGCGAAATTTTGCGGGCGGATGTGGATTCTGCGAGTTTCGCGTAATGTTGAGGGGTGGCGAATGTAGAATCCGCAGATTATGCGTAAAGGGAAAATAAAGTAATATTTCAGAATAAATTTCAGCACTATTTAACTTCATCTCCATAAGAATCCTTTCATGTTTCAGCAATGAAAGCACCAAAAACTCGGATTGCCTATTGCAGTGTTCAAGAAACTAGTAAATAGGTATGCACGAAAACAAATTTTAGAACTCAAAAAGCAAGCTTAGTACGAGTCAGAAGTTTGAAGCAAGTGAAGAATATCATTGCACACAAACAGGCACACGCAAAATAAAGGGAAAAAACTTGCAAGGAATGTTCTAGATTATCTGAAAGGTCAATCTGGCAAAAATGGCTCAAATTCTTTCTTCCTATACCAACCATGACTTTGACTTATGTAGCAACCACTCAAGATTTTGCAAATTAAAATTTCTCCATCAAACACAGTAACACACAAGTCACTTTGGAACTCATTCTTGACGTAAAGCTGCCAGAGAGTCCGTTCTACATTCTGCATCAAAATATAGTGTAGGACCAGCTTAACAAATAATTTAAGGATAGGACGATATGTATTCCAAGGCAGATATACTGAATATGAAAACATATGCCGAGGATATTTCACAAGTTCATCAAAAATCTTGCCTTGCATATCTTGCACAATAAAAATACAAAATGGGAGATTAGATCAATATTAAACTTAATAACTTGGAAACAAATAAGACTACTGAAATTCCTTAACTCAAATAATAGAGCAACTTACAACCAACACAAGCTACTATCCAAAATTTTGTGGATTCTGAATCAGCTCTACATACTACGTTACACATCAATCAAAAGTCAAAATAAGTTCATACTTGTTGGTTAAAGTTAAATGTTACCGGTAAACTATTAAAACGTAGATGTAATAGAATAAATAATTTGCCTTTCTCCACCTCCGCAGTTTTAACCTCCGCCATATCTTCACAATCTCTAGTTTCTACGCCCTTTGAAATCTTAGATATCCAATTTTGAGATTAGTGCCTCGACTATGGCAAAAGTTAGGGACGAGCGTGTTGAATCCAGCTCTCGACCTCCAATGCTAAATGCGTCTTTGGATGGAACTGTGGAAATTGGTATGGCAATCACGTCTCATGCCATATGTGATAGAACAGGATACGTAGACTCGTTCGCTTTCCACCACTCCAAAATATCAAAAGGGCTTGATAGCGGCACACACGCTACATCTAGATATATCTCAAGCTCGGATCTGGTTTCAACATTGCTCGTATCATCATTGAATGAACCAAAGCCATAGTCATCTTGTGGAACAACAGGCTGACTTGTTCCCACCCCATCCAGGTTAGAAGATTTACCATATATCTCAGCATATTCTTCAAAGATAATTCTTACAGCCCACTTAACCTTGTTATAAGTATCGATCCTCGTTTCTCTAGACATTTTTACTGAAAACCACCAATTGAACACTTCATTTTTGCACGAGGATCTAAGACAGTAGCAACCATAAAAATGATTCAGAGGCCTCTTGTTCGGGTCTTGTCTTTCTCTTTCAGGAAGCTCTAAATCCACGCGATTAAGCTCCCCCCAATACTTATCAAACTTCACTTGCATTCTTGTGGCCATGTTACTTAAACATTCATCTTGATCAACAGAATAAAGTTGTAGTTGCTTATCAATCTTTGCCACCTCCTGCATATAACATTTATATAAAGTTGAGATATGCAGATGTACTCATTAATTATATGCAAAATTATTACCTAGAAAAATATATTTGTAAATGCACTCTTTGATGCAGAGAATTTCAATGTAACATCGTAGAAGATCTTTAGGAACTTCTTGAAACTTTTGACCTGGATCCAATCATCCGAAGTAGGTATTAAATCCATGTCTATTTTTCTTCATTTTGAATCAAAACTCAAATAGTGATCAAGTTGTTTATCCGCATCAATCATCCTCAAAAACACGTCTTCATAATTCAACACTGATTCAAACATCATGTACGTTGAATTCCATCTCGTAGGTATGTCATCCTTCAATGCCATATGCTTTTCTATGCTATTATGTATTGATACATACATATTGAACGAATCCAATCTCTTCGGCGAAGACCTCACATACCTCACGAGGGCTCTCATCTTCTCAACGGTGGCTCCCAACTCATACAATCCCTCCTTTACAATTAAATTCAGAATGTGGGAACTGCATCATACCTGAAAGTTAAGAAATTAAAGTTAATCAATGAAAGCATTAAAAGTAATCGGAGAGTTACCTATAAATGATCGTGGTTTTGAATGATGCGTCCAACAATACTTCTGAGTTTTTCAATAAGCTTTTCTTAAAATCTGCCAAGGCTTTATCATTAGGAGTCACGTTAGCCATGGTGATTGTCAACACCTTTTCAAACCCTCGAAGATCTATAAAATGGTTCAATTGCTGAGATATTCCAATTCCAGCAATATTGTCAAGCTTTTGAAAAAAAATTATATGTTTGTACAACACTCAACGAAACCAAACCAAACCAAACATACTTAGTATATCCCGCCTTTAGGTAGGGTTTGGGGAGGGTGAGATGTACGCAATCGTACCCTGGCCTCTAAAAAGAGATCAAGAGACTATTTCCGTAGAGACCCTCGGCTCTTGGAATTCATACACAAACACATACACGCACTCAAAAAATGAGAGAGAGAGAGAGGGAGAGGGGGGGGGGGGGGCGAA
>JAOWBN010243030.1:0-11973 GCA_028565015.1 Pinguicula moranensis | reverse complement strand
ACGGGCCCATTTGGCCCGGCCCGTATGCCTACCTCTAGTTTGAAGTATGGAAAGATTATGAGTGATCAATAAAGAATTCATCGTTCTCCTAACATTTATGGACGAAAATGAACATAAATAATGGTCATTATGTTTTGAACATAAATGAACCAATACTTAATGTAAATACAAGTATGAAAGACGTAAGTCCTTCATACCTCTGACACTATAGACTTAGTCATATAGGCAAAGACCGCATTTTCAAAATGTGACAAAATGGTCTTTTGGGCTCATTTGATTATGAAGCATTTGGACAAGTGTTATGACATTTGTCATTCTTTAAAGCATGTTAGACATGCATTTTGACACTTGTTTATATATGTGTCATTATTAAGGCACTTTGGCTCTTCTAAAAATACCCTAAGACTTTTATATGTGAGGTAAGGTTGCATTTTCTTAGCCTTGGTCGAAAATTGAGAAATCTCTTTGTCTAAAAGTTGGAAAACCCGGAAGTTGTTTGGGAAAGGATTCAAAATTTAGAGAAATTTTTCATCTCATTTTTTAAGGCTTGAAGTGTAGAGCTAACACTCCTTTATTCACATATAAAGTTATACATTTAGGTGTATAAGCCCAAAGAGAAGTGATGGTGTGTGGACTACTCTAGAGTATGGACATTTTAACACCTCAAATGAATGAGCCTACTTGCAAGGATTGGAGATTCTTCAAGAGGTATAAACTTTTCGAACTCCCTTGAACTCTAAGTTGTGTAAATTAGCAAAGATCCATGGCTAAAAGATCTCTGAAAATTTTGTTATGCATGCTTAACACACACTTATATTTATGCTTCAACACGTATTTTACATCATGACGCATAGTGTAGCTTTCAGAGATCCTACAAAGGGATCATCTATCTTGAAACACTTGGAATATTTTATGGATGACTGAGGGCTAGAGAAGGTCATGATGATTATTATGGATAATGCCATGAACAATGATATAGCTTTGATGGACTTCAGGAGACAACATATTGGACACTTCAAAGCTACGGATGGTGCCGTCATGATGGAACACTAGAACTTACATGTGATATGCAAGGATCACATACTGAATTTGATTGTGAAAGACGGGCTAGAAGAGATGGGTCCATCTATGGAGAAGGAGAGCACTGATCAAGTATGTGAAGTTGTCACCTAAAAACTAGACACCTTTAATAGGTATGTGGCCAACCATAGGATGGAGAAGAAAGGGTTTCTGTAGCTTGACGTTTGTACGAGGTGGAATTCCACCTATATCATGCTTATGTCGGTGTTGGAGTATCAATTTGTGAAGAGATGATTGATGGGGACTGTAATCTGATAGATTACTTGATTTTTGATGATGGAAAGAATAACAAGAAGAACTTGGTCCCTACTTGGGATGATTGGAATTAGATCAATCACTTCATGACTTTCCTAAAGATCTTTCATTTCTTCCCTGTAATGAAATTAAGTTTAGATTACTTATTTTGTAACAATATAACTTGATTTATATTTTATGTAGGAGGTGGCAAGGTCGATAGGCAACTCAACAAGTATGTTATGGATCTTGATTCCTTTCTGAGTGATATGGCCAATAGTATGATGGCTAAGTACTAAAAGTATTGGGATGAGCTCATTCGAGTGGATCCTGAACTCAATCTGAAGAAAAAGTCATTAAACAAGTTATTGATGGTTGCTACCGTGTTGAATCCTCGAGCTAAGTTGAAGTGATTCTCTGGATGCTTTTTATTTATCATGGACCAGGCAAAGAACGATGCAGCAAGGACAATTGTTATGAGCGTTGTGTAATAGGTCCTTGAAGAATACAACAAGCTACGGTGCATACTTTGCATACTCTATCCAACCAACTGATGTGGGGACGAGTGAGCCGGTTGAGGAAGACAGTTATGACTCTTACTTTTGACCCAAGGAAAAATATGGACAACAAATCAGAGCTTGATAGTTATCTGAGTGACAAGTGTGCGCTGACCACATCCAAAATCGATATTCTAGCTTGGTGGAAGACCAATGAATCCATATATCCAGTGCTAGCACAAATAATAAGAAATGTGCTAGCCATTCCAATATCAAATGTCCCATTGGAAGTCGTGTTTAGCATCGGGGAAAGAGTCTTAGATTCTAACAGGAGTTCTTTGCCCCCCAACACAGTCGAGGCACTCATTTACGCCCAAAATTGATTGAAGAGTACTTCCGAGGAGATATAGATTATACATGGCACGAGAATCCAGAAATGTATTATAGCGGCAAAGGTAATAATTCTAAGTCTTTTTCTCTTTAGTCTTTACTTTTCTTTCCCATACCTTCTCACTTGTATCTTGTTGTGTTGGAAATTTGAACCTAGATGGAATTTGATTTATTTCTGGCCTTTTAGTTAAATTTTGATGCGAATTGATGTATGTGTCATTTTTGGATGGATTGTGTTGGAATCTGATCTACTTTACAATTATTTTGTTATGTCCATGTCATTTTTACATAGGTAATGGAATTGGAATGTTGATTTTTAATGCATTTTTTTAAATAATGGTGGTAACGATAGCGGTAGCGAATACCACCATGGTATTGGAGGTAACGGATTAATGGATATCGGTGGCGGTGGTGGAGCTATCACCACTATCCGTTAATTTAACGATAGTGGTAGCGGGCAATGGCCGCCCGCTATCGCTAGTACTGCTAAATAGAGCTAGCGAGTTGGATGACTGAAAGCATGCTCTGCCACTTCATCTCCCTCTTGGCTGAAATGGTGACGTCGTCTTTGCATCTAAGATTTAAAGAAAGTCAAAAAAAGGGAAGGATACAAGTTCGTATCTCATCGAACGATCTAGCCCGAGCAAAACATCATAATCATCTGTCGGCACCACTGTGTAGGAAACCTTTCCCTTCCAGTCTCCAATCGAGATCTTGACCTCCTTCACTGCTCCTACAATTGGTTTGGCATGTGCATTCACCGACTTAATTTACTCGTCGGTAGGAGTGATTGCAAGCCTCACCTTCTTAGTTACCTCCTCCTTGATGATATTATTCATGGCTCCCATATCCACCAAGGCCTTGACTCATTTTTCCTCAATGAAAGCTTCCACGAACATTGACCAACTCTTGGGTCCCTTGGCCGATTCCACCTTGGCCTAAACAACATTGAGGAATCGGAGTGACCACATATGAGCATCCTCCTGCTCAAGTATCTCTCCATCTTGAACCTTCATGGCTGATAGCTTGTTCTTAAGTATGCAGTTAGTGATTTTGTGTTCGGAACTCCCACATAAGAAGCAGTCTTTCTTTATGAGACTATCACTTGTTGGTTTTGGTTTAGGGTAGATAATAATCACATTAAAACCTAAATCACCAATTTAGGCCCGATGATCTAATAATAATTGGTGAAGAAGATTAAACATGCCATAAATCTAATATACAAATATCTTGGTGCTACATGCATTAACTTTCATAATTTAAATAAAACATGCTCGCCATGTAACACATGAATAAAGCAACTCCCACGTGCAACATATGATTTAAACACATACATACGGTAATGTAGATTTGAAGACCTTCAAGAAATCCTTGCTCAGCAAAGGGAATCGCCTTCTTCTTTCCAACTTCGAAACTACAAATGTCTCCGAACTATATTCAAAAATTATACTCGAAAATAGTGGATCTCTTTTGTACTCCCAAAAGGAATAATAAGATACGACCTAAAACTCATTTTTGGTTAGATCTAATCTCAACACATGAGCAAAGATCTAAAGAAAGAAGAAAAAGTTCTCTTTTATGTATTCAAAGACTTGTTGTTGTGTTATGGCTAGGGTATTACCTTATATTTAAAATAAGACATTAGTTTAATATTTAGATTAATTATTCTCAAAGTTAGACTCAATTAATTTAGTAAAAGAATTCTTGACCAATAACAACTTCTAATTAAATTATATTTAATTAATTCTAATTGGGCTCTGAATTAAATCTTTCTAAATTAAGCCCAATTGAGTTCATAATTAAATCTCAATTAATTAAGCTCAATCAAACCTTAATAATTAATGCTATATTATTCAGTGGATCATATAATTGTTAACTTAATCATGGGCCCAAATTAGACTTTCTAATTCATAGAAAAAAATAATCTCCCAGATTATTGGAATTAGTTTTCTCTTAAAACTATGAAAACTATCTCGTGCCATGGGCAAAGGCCTGATGGTAGGGGCTACACTACCTCCTCATAAGACCTCTCGACACCCCACACCCCCGACGAGTCGGTCGAGCACAACCCGGACCACCTAGCTCATGCCATGGGTACAGGCCAGGCTCGGTGCACGGCACTAGGTAGTGTGCCCTCATGTGCAGGACTGGCGTGCGGAACATTTCCGTGCGTGCCCACACAAGGCGTCCATGCATGCCCACACAAGGCGTCCATGCATGCAGCATGTTGCCGTGTGCATGTGTGCTAGTGTCACGCGTGCCCGTGCATTCGTGGCAGATTTTTGTGCACGCTCGCCCTCAACCATTACACAGGATTGTTGTGCATTGCCTTGTGTGTTACCAATGCCCAACAGGCGCTCTGGCTGAGGCCCGTATGGAAACCATGATTCAACAACTCTCTCTTGTCTCTCCAACTATCACGGCACAATCGTATACTCAGTCTGACAAAGTCGCGTGTGTTACTCCATTCGTCACACTCGTCGATGACACATTGTAGTTGGCTCATTGCTCGACATTCCACAAGCACTTCTCCAGCTCAATGTTGCTTCTCTCGTATTGCACTGCATCAGTAGTCTCCACTTCTATTTAGCATCCCAATTGTTTCTCAACGAGTCAACACACTCCATATGACACATATAAGTTTGTACACCGGATCGCATACAACAAATTGTACTTCGTCTAGTGTCGCTTTTTCAGTCAATGCGTAGGGAATCATGCGTGTCTTCTCTCTCTGCTCACGTGTCCTAGGACACGGAGACGTACTGAGAAAGATACCATGTGACATAGGTAGGAAACCTACCTTGGAATCCTGCATGTTGAATTTCTCCAACACCTTTCCTATGTATGTACTTTAACTCGAACCTATGAGTCTCTTTGATCTATCTCGATAGATCTTGATACCCAAGATATAGGTAGCCTCGCCCAAGTCCTTCATCGAGAATACATTACTCAATGAGACCTTGACATGTTCAAGTATAGGAAAATGATTATCAATCAAAAGTATATCATCGACATATAACACCAAAAATACTATTTAGCTCCCACTCAATTTCTTGTATACACAAGGTTCTTTTGGGTTTTTAATGAATCACATATTTTTGACCTCATTATCGAACCTCATGTTCCAAGTCCGAGATGCTTACTTTAGTCCATAAATGGACCTATTAAGCTTGCATACCTTTTCAGCTTTTTTAGGATTGACAAAACCATCAGGTTGTACCATATACACATCCTCTTCGAGAACCCCATTCAAGAATGCGGTTTTGATATCCATATGTAATATTGCATAATCATGAAATGAAGCAATAGCTAAAAGGATCCGAATAGACTGAAAATTACACAATGGTGCAAAAGTCTCCTCATAGTCGATCCCTTCGACCTGAGTAAACCCTTTTGCCACCAAATGAGCCTTATATACAGTTAGGTTGTCATCCACATCGGTCTTCCTCTTAAAGACCCATTTGTTTTTGACAGATTTTACCCTGTCAGGAAAGTCAACCAAGTCCCACACATGGTTGTCTTTCGTGGATTGCAATTCGGATTTCATGGCCTTAAGCCATTCCTCATAATCTTCTCGTGACAATGTTTCATTATAAGTCATGGGATCGACATCGCCAACAAGTAATATCTCATGTAGTCCTAAATACCTCTCAAGTTGTCGGACTACTCTCCCTGACCTTCTAATAGGTGGTGCAGCTTATCCATAGTCTCGCTTGGAACTCGCTCTACTTCGTTGTGACCCGAAGCATCTAGGAGTGAATTTCGAATTTCTTCAAGAATGATCTTGTTCCCACTACTTTCCTTAGAGAGGAATTCGTCCTCCAAAAATATACTATGTCAAGCAACAAACACTTTGTTATATCCGACCTCTGATAGAAGTAGTAACCCTTGGTTTCCCTCCGATATCTCACAAAGAAGCATTTGTCTGACTTAGGACCAATCTTGCCAGGTATCAATCACCTAACATACGCTTCACAACCCCAAATCTTGAGAAAAGACAAGTAAGACAAGTTAGGGACCCTCCCCGTCCATACTTCGTACGGAGTCTTGTCTACTAATTTGGTATGAACTCTATTTAAGGTGAACATAGCCGTTTCAAGGCGTATCCCCAAAAGAATAAAGCTAATTCAACTCGACTCATCATTGACCATACCATATCCATCAATGTACGATTTCTGCGTTCGGACACACCATTCCACTTTGGTGTTCCAGGTGCAGTCTACCGTGGATAAAACGATCTTTAAACTCAAAACTTAGGAATTCGTCACCACGATCCAATCGCAGTGCCTTAATCTTCTTTTCACGTTGATTTTCGAATTCATTCTGGAACTCTTGAATTTCTCCAAGGATTTAGCCTTGTGAATCATCAGATACACATAGTCATATCTACTGAAATCATCAATATATGTATAGAAGTACGAATACCCACATCTTGCACTTGTGCTTAGAGGACCACAAACGTCTTTATGCACTATAACAGCTCAGTTCCTCTCTCGGCAACCTTATTACAAGGTGTCTTGGTCATCTTCCCAAGTAAATAAAATTCGCACCTATTAATTGACTCCCAGTAAAAATGATTCAGAAGTCCACTCATTTGGAGCTTCTTTATACGATTCTCGTTAATATGACCTAAGCGACAATGTCATAAGATGGTTGAGTTATCATCATTAGATTTAAGTCATTTAGCATACACATTGTATTTGGGTGTTCCTTGTTCAGTCACATAAAGACCATTAAATAATGGAACACTAGCACAACACAAACCATTCCGAAAAATGATACAATATATGTCCTCCATGGCAAACTTATATCCAATAGAAGTAAGTCGAGACACAGACATAATATTTTGGCTATCACACGGAACGTAATATACATTCAAAAGTTCCATTACAGGACACTGGGTAAAATCAATTCTAAGTCTCCAACTGCAACGGCTGAAACAAACACACCATTACTGAATTTAAATTGCATTTGACCATTTGCTAACTTTCTACTCATTTTTAGTGCCTGCACATTTGGAACAAATATGAGCACCAGCTCTTGAGTCCAAGACCCAAGAGGTAGAAGAAGAAATAGCAAAATTAATTTCAACAATGTGAATATCTGAAGAAGATGACGTTCCCAACACCTTATGTTCTTCCGGAAACTTCGAACACGACCGTTTGCAGTGACACTTGCCATTGCAAAAGAAACAAACAGTGTCCGGAGTAGGTGGTGAAACGTTTTTAGGCTTGAGCGTGATCTTGCTTCCAGCATACCCTTATCTTTTACCTTTTTCTGGCCCTTAAACCTTTCCTTTTTCTTTTTCTTAACCACCCTGCTATGCCCTGACACCGATAATACATCAGGTGTCCGCCTGATGAAAGTCTAAGTTGTATAGAGCATCAAATCCAACTCATTCAACAGCTTCACAATTCTCGTCATATTATAATTCATTATAAACATTGAAAAACTCGATGGCAGAGAATGTAAAATAAGATTGGTGCAGAGTTCTTTGTCGTTGGAAGAGCTCAACTTCCCAAATTGCTCTATTAAACCCATGAGCTTCTGAACGTGGGCACTAACTAAGGCCTCCTCAGTCATTCGACATTCAAAAAGTTCTTTAGCTACACGATATCGCTCACAACGCACTTGCTCTTGAAACATATTATTGAGTTCGCATATCGTATCGTAAGCTTTCCAATCTTCAAAATGTTTTTGAAGCTCGGGTATCATGGATACAAGCATGAGGAAACTAACCTCATTAGCCCCATCGACTTTGTTCCCGTGCTAATCCATCTCAACACGAGAAGCAGAAACAGGGAACATCCAGGACATGTTCCTTCTTTTGATGTTCTAAAACAATTTTGAGATTATGGTACCAATCAGTGAAATTGGAATAATTGACCTTGTTTTGTTCCATGACAGATGCGAGGGGATATGTATTCGAAATCTTAGTTGTCATCATCTACAAAACATCAAATAAATGTAAAATTTTAGTTAAGTTTCATATTTCGGGTTCATTTCAAAATATAGTACTGAATCCCCACTACATATATGATTGCGTCCCTTTATGTAGTAGGCCTGAAATCCACATTTTACCATATTAAGCCAACGTCGGCGTAAACTTGGAATGAATTTATTTAGATAAACCATACCGGTTAATCATATGCCTCGCATATGATTGTCAATTTTGTTAACTACGCCCTGTATAAATTAACACCTTGCACTAGGGCTCGAACACGGTCCGGTATCCCTAGTGGACAAACCTATTATATGTGCCCCGCACGATCTTAACTCCAAAAGGATACAAGGAGATACCTACTGAGTAAGATCATGTCAACCTTATTCAAGTAGTTTGAATAAGATAGAATACGAATTGCATTACGTCCTAATTTTTATTAAAACAAAAATTGCGCTTTGAAATCAAGTTAATTCACATTAACATTCAAAAGTACGAAGAAAGCATTTAAATAAGCAAATAAATGCATAATGAAATAATCGCATCTTACGCAATTTATTTGCATATTCATCCCCTCGGTTAAAATGAGCGTTTGATAACCTCACGTAATACATATTCATCCCTCAGAATCATGAATATCTCACATAAATGGATTAATATTATATGACTTTGCTGATGACACAAACACAATCCATACAACAAGTCAATATGGGTCAAGTCCAATACTCATGTACCCCGTACATTCATATCTCATTTGATTAAATAGGTACCATGTATCAATGATCTGTGAAATATGATCATACATTAATCCACATGTTAATCCATATAGTCATCTAGTTGTTTCTTTGCTAATGACTTAAGACTAGGGACTAATTTGGAGTTTTGATTATAATTATGGAGTTTCACAATTTGAGTCCTCAACCCAAATGAACCATAATACATTCAAAACTCAAGGAACAAAATGATATACAACATTCAATATACATGAAACCAACAAGTGCACCATCAACTTATTGTTGCTCTAGGTCACTGACCAACAGTATTAACATATGCTTGTAGATAGAAAAGTAAAATATTTTTTTATTATTGAGTATGTTGTATGTTGTTGCACTGTCTACGAGACATGCATCTTCCTCATTTGATTTAGATAAATCCATAGTTATCTACAATAAATAAGTAAAAGTAAGAAATAATAAACGAAATTAAAAAATATTTCATTACCTATAATAAAGTAAATATTACATGATAAGTAAAGTGTAACACTGGAAATTAAATAAAATACAAAAAAAATTATGTATTTTTGCCACTATTCATAGGATCGGGATAGACAAGAAAATCAGCAACGTCTAAATATGTCACATCAAATTTGTTATGGAGGAAATCATCTTTAACAAAGTTCATTTCTACATTTAGTATTGAATTTTAAATAAAATTTGTGTTTGCATTCTTCTCTTTAACTTTTATTGAAGTTTGATAAAGATCTACAAGATGCTTTGACATACGGAAAGTACGGGACCAATGATTGTTCATCCCACATTGATGACAAATATTTTTTACATTCTTGTTGCTCTGAGATTCTTTGTTGTAACCTTGCAAATTTTTATTTTTTTCCCACTTTTGGTGATTATTTGTATTATTGAAATTATTGAAGCGACAGTAAGGATTAGTTCCTCAATTTCCATATCCACGTCCACGACCATGACCACGGCGCGGGCCTCGGTAAAATGCATTCACATTCACTTCCGGGAATGGAGCAGAACCACTATGACATGATTAATGATTTTTCATAAGCAACTCGTTATTTTGTTCAGCCACAAGAAGACATGAAATCAGTTTATAATTCTTCTGAATACCATTTTCACAGTATTGCTACTTTAGGAGCATATTAGTGACATGTAAAGTGAATAATAGTTTCTCTAATATGTCCTCATCGATATTCTTTTTACCATATAACTTCAATTGAGAACTGATTTTAAACATGGCTGAATTGTATTTGCTTACAGGTTTAAAATCTTGTAAGCGTAAATGCAACCAATATAACGAGCTTTTGGAAGTATTACTATTTCTAGTGATTATAACTCTCTTTTATTTTCCAAAGATTTGCAAGATCTTTTATAATTAGGTATTCTGCTTTGAACCATCAATATGATGACGAATAAATATCATTATTTTTCTCTTATCTTGTTAATATGCTTTATTTGTATGGTGTCTTCAAGACCTATAACATCTAGATGGATTTCAGTATCGAGAATCCATGACAATTAATTTTTCCCAGTGATGGCAAGAGTTACAAACTCAAGTTTAGAAAGATTAAATATTATAACACTAATTGACTAATTTTGCCTTGTACTAGTAACTCGGCAGTAGGGTCATGCTGATAACTTGGTTGAGAAAATAAAATAAATGAGTGAAAATATGAAGAATAATCATTTTTTTATTAATATCTCTAAAAAAGGAGTTGTTCGTAGCACCGTAAAATTCTCTTCATACGAAGATAATAAGAATTCCTTACAAAATATTCCTTATTTTCCTCAATCTTTTTTCCTCTTTTTTTTCTTCTCTATTTCTCTCCATTTTTGGCACCCACCGGCCACCATTTCATCCTATGAAAAGGATTCAATTTATATGAAATGGATTGGAAGACTTGTCCTCTCTTGGAGGTAGGTTGGGACATTTGTCTTTCCACATAGGATCAAGTTTGGAGGTGGATTGGGACATATGGAGGTGGGCATGTGTGTCTTGAGAAATTGACAAATACCCAATTGTAGTAATTTATTCGATTTATACATAAATGTTATTATATTCATTTATAACATGTCCCAACCTAGATTTATACCCAAAGATTAATATTTTATTAATAATAGTATTTTTTTATGATGTGGTAGTCCCCTGGACCTCGATTTACAACCAGAGGGCTTCCACTCCACCTCTTCGAGTGGTGGGCTCCATGCGTCAGTCGTTTATTTTATCAGCAAAAAAGTTAATTACATTAATACCTACCCCAAAAGTAGTGCATTGGACAATAAAAGCTACTAGCGGAATTCTTTTTTTTTTGTGATAAGTACTACTAGCGGAATTCTATGCTTAACTTCCACTACTCATTATTTGGCAATTGAACTGCGTGGATAAATTGGAATCTCAAACTTGTGTGGCCATCATGAGTCTCACAATAGTTGATAAATAACAAACAAGTGTGTGTAAAATATTCCTCCACGTTGCAAATTGGCCTTAACTGTCTATACCTATACCTATATCAACTAGCGCATTGAACAAGAGCCGGGAGGTGGGTGGGGTAGAGTGGGGTGAGTGTGTTGGCTTAGCTGCCCCTCAAGGTCAACTACTATTCTTTCTTAGAAACAGACAAACGTGCGTGTACAAACGAGTTAGGGACGATATGCACGAAAAAAATATACAAAAGTGTCTAAATCGCCCGTATTAAAACGTGCGTGCGTGCGGATCAATTTTTTTTCTCTCTAGAAAATGTGCGTGTAATACACGCTCGTTTTACAAAATGTGTATGCACCGGGCTTAAAAATCTAGCCCGCAAACCGTGCGGGTTGGTGTGCGGTACGGGCTAAAAAATTTCGTACCTGAATTTTTTTTTAAAATATTTAATTTATACTATTATTTTTATTAAATAATCAAAAAAAATTAAAAAAAAATAGAAAATATTCAAACGTGCGTGATCCATTTGCACGTGGGCTAGCCCGACATGCCACATAGGCACGCACATTTAAAAAATGTGCATTTTTGGTGTTGGATTAATTTGTTAATTAATTCGTTTGATTAAATAATTAAACCTAAAGCCCACGTAACCACAAGCCCGTCTAA
>JAOWBN010243019.1:0-11973 GCA_028565015.1 Pinguicula moranensis | reverse complement strand
CTCTAATGGAAGAGGTCATCGGCGTGGCTACTCATTGCGATGTCAGATTTGTGGCGATTATGGACATTTTTGCAGACAATTATCGCTCTCGCTACTCTAATTTGAAGTTCTCTGCTGCTTTTCATCAGGCTCACACTGCGACTGTCCGTCCTGTTCCTGGACAGACTTCTGGTGCTTCATCGGCAGGTCCGTATGCTGGAGGCTTTGTACCTGGGCCATCTACCATTTCTTTCTAATTTCAAAGTTCTGGGCCAGTTTGTTACTTGCCGGATGGGTTTCCCACTCGTCCTCACCATTTGGCCCACACCACTGGACAACAAATAATTGGTGGCCTCCATCCCATCCTTTAATTTTCAGTTCTGGATAGTTTGTTTCATCCCTATCTATGGGCTATTTTGGGCCTCAAGCTCTCACGGCCCACACACCCGTGTAACCACGACCTGGGCCTCCATTCGGTCCCTATTCTGGGCCCTTTAGTGTGACCTTGGTTTATTGGCTCCTCCTATAATGGTACCCCTTCTGTTGGTAGGTTTCCTGGATATCCATCACAACCCAGTTGGCTTGACCCTGCTCCCTCATCCCTTCCATCCTCTACAAGCCTTGGTGGATCTATCTGTGCTGGTATATGGATTCTTGTGCCTCCACTCATATGACATCCTCTCCTTCTACCATTGATCACTCAACCCCTTATATAGGTACAGCATGTGTTGTCGCTGGCAATGGTACTCCTGTATCTATTTCTCATATTGGTTCTATTTTCAACATTTCGCTCCTACTTGATGTTCTTGTTGTTCTTTCCATTACTAAAAATCGTTTATCTATTAGTAAGCTTACCACTGACTTCTTCCTTGCCATTACATTTCTTAATGATTGTTTTGTTGTGCAGATCTGTCACACGGGACATGTGATGGCAGCCGGCCGACGTGATGGTGGTTTATATGTACTTGAATGCAATCTTCCTGCTTTTGTCTCATCTCTTTTGGTCTGTCAGCTTTGAAGCTCATTTGATATTTGGTATGCTAGATTAGGTCATGTATCTCCAAATATTGTGACCTTATTAGGC
Organism: Pinguicula moranensis; assembly: GCA_028565015.1. NCBI lineage: Eukaryota > Viridiplantae > Streptophyta > Magnoliopsida > Lamiales > Lentibulariaceae > Pinguicula > Pinguicula moranensis. The sequence goes on along the minus strand of JAOWBN010243019.1, from coordinate 10,910 downwards.
CGTAAGGGTCATATTTTGCTTAGCTCATTGCCCCCTTTCCGTCATATTTGTGTTTCTTAAGAAATGGCTAAAAGTCATAGGCTTCCTTTTGTATTAAATGAAAAAAATGTGCTACTAAGCCCCTTGACTTAATTCACTGTGATCTTTAGGGACCGCTCCTACCACATCTTTGCATGGCTTTCGTTATTATGTAGTCTTTATTGATGATTATTCACGTTTCACTTGGTAATATCCTTTAAAACACAAGTCTAATTTTTGTGCTACATTTTTGCACTTTCATATTTTTGTTGAAAAATAATATTCCACCACTATCAAACAATTTCAAAGTGACAATGGCATCGAATTCACTAGTCACCATTTTCAAAATTATCTTCGCACTCATGGTATAAATAATTTGCTTTCCTGCCCACATACACATGGTCGTGCTGCGCAAAACCACCGACATATCACTGAGATGGGCTCATCTTCTCTTTCACTCTCACACTCCTCTTCATTATTGGGTTGATACGTTTAGTATTGTGACCTACATCATCAACCGTTTGCCGTAACCTCTTTTTGCTGGTATCTCTCCCTATGAGTTACTTTATGGCTCTGCTCCACGATATGATCACTTTCATTCATTTGGTTGTCGTGTCTTTCCTTGTTTCCGTGATTATACTCCTAATAAATTTTCTACCCGCAGTCTTCCTTGTGTCTTCATTGGCTACAACTTCTCCCATAAAGGATTTTTCTGTCTTGATTTCTCCATCCCTCGTCTCTACACTACTCATCGTCCTCATTTTTATGAGACTTTTTTTCCATTTTCTAAATCTGCTCTAATTCCTTCACTTGATACTCTTGATGCTTTTGTCTTTCTTGAGCCCTCTGAGTCTAAGTCCACTCAATCTTCCCTCTCCCTCACACCATCCTCTCCTCTCCCTGCCTCTTCTCCTCATTCATCTCCATGTTCTCTTGTCCCCCGTCTTTCGATCTCTCTCTCTCTCTTTCTCTTTCTCAACCTTCGGCTTCATCCCCTACTTTCAATATTGCTCCCTCTACCTCCTCAAATATCTCCACTGCTCATGCTTCTTCTTCTACATCCACGACAACCATTGGATCTCATCTCATGATTACTCGTGCAAAAGCTGGGGTGTTTTGACCTCTTATTATAGCTGATTATTGTAATATGGGTCCCTCTGGCTTATTTACTGCTCTTTTGGCATCGACTGAACCTCGTGGTTTTTGTTCTACTACTAAAAACCCTGCTTGGATTGTTGCTATGGATGAGGAGATCACTGCTCTTCATCAAAATCACACGTAGGATCTTGTTCCACGTCCCGCCCATGCTAATATTGTTGGCTCCAAATGGATTTTTTGGACCAAATATTTTCTGATGGCTCCGTTGAAAAACTCAAAGCGCTTCTTGTTGCTCGTGGTTTTACACAGGTTTCCTGGCCTTGACTATTTTGACACATTTAGTCCTATTGTTAAAGCTACGACTGCTCACACTGTCATTTCCATTACCATTTCTCGCGACTGGCCCCTTCGTTAGTTAGATGTGAAGAACGCATTTTTGAATGACCATTTGACTGGAGATGTTTATATGGAACACCCTCCTGTCTATGTTAACCCACTATATCCTCATCATGTGTGCCATTTCACAAAGGCTCTCTATGGTCTCAAACAAGCTTCGTGAGCTTGGTTTGATCGCTTCATCACATTCTTGAGGAGTATCCATTTCGTTTGTAGCCTCGCAGACACCTCCCTCTTCACTTGCACTCGTGGTTCTGATATTATCTATATGCTTTTATATGTTGATGATATGATTGCTACAGGAAGCAGTACTTCTCTTCTGGATAGGTTTATTACTCATCTTCATGCTCAATTTGCCCTTAAGGATCTTGGCTCTCTTACTTATTTTATGGGAATTGAAGCCACCGTTACTCCTGATGGCCTTTTTCTTAGTCAGCTCAAATATGCTTGTGATGTTCTTTCCTGAGCTCAACTTCTGGATTCTTTCTCCATCAACACCCTTATGATTGTTTCTCAGTATCTTTCATCGAATGGGGAGCCTCTGGCTGATCCAACTCTGTATCATTCTCTAGTTGGGGCCCTTCAATATCTTACTATCACTCGCCCAGAGTTATCTTATACAGTGAATTAAGTTAGCCAGTATATGCATGCTCCGACTGATATTCATCTTCAAGCTGTCAAACAGATTTTTAGCTATGTGAAGAGCACTCTTTCTGTGAGTCTTCGTTTCACTATATCCTCAAATCCTGGTCTTATACTTGCTTATTTTGATGCTGATTGGGCCGGTTGTCCTGACACTTGACGTTCGACCGGTGATCTTTCCATTTTCTAGGGAATAATCTCGTATCTTGGAGTGCAAAGAAACAACTTACTATTTCCCGCTCTAGTTGTGAATCTGAGTATCGTGCTCTTGCTCACACTGCAGTTGAGGTTCTCTGGCTTCATCATTTGCTCCATGATCTCAGTATTCCCCTGCCAAAATCTCCTATGCTTCTCTGTGATAATATGAGTGCCATTTTTCTCAGTACCAATCTTGTTGCTCATAAACGAGCAAAACATGTAGAACTTGATTATCACTTCATTCTGGAATGGGTACTTGCCGGCACCCTCTCCACTCAGTTTGTTCCGTCTGATCTCATGGTTGCTGATATCTTTACAAAGAGTCTTTCTCATTAGCTATTTGAATTCTTTCGGTCCAAACTTCACGTAGTCTACAATCCCACGCTCAACTTGCCGGGCGTATTGATATACATCCAAAGAACAAAAGTCTACAACTACAACTGTTGAAAATATGACAAATGTCAACGAAATTTCAGCAAATACTGTTGATATACATCCAAAGGTCCAAAAGATTGTTGAAGATATGACAAATGCCAACGAATTTTCAACAAATACAGTGACAACAACTTCTTTTTCCATAAAATCAGGCAACTTTGGCAGTGCAACTTGTCCATAAAATCTGCAAAATAGAACACGAAGATCACAAAATTCAGCTATAAAAACACTGCTTGTATCATGTAATAAACAAGCTTGAGTTAATGAAGATGGTTTTCTCTGAACCACCATAGCTTTCTTCAAGCTCACCACATAAAATTTGAAATCACTCAGCGAAAATCAAAAGTTTTCATGAAGAGTAGGAGAAATACCTGACACACATTGTTCTTCCCCTAAGCAAGTCCAAATACTTCAACTTTTTCACCAAATAATATCTCTCGAGTCTATCAAGTCGAACCAAACTGAAAAACTTCGTCTGAAAGAAATTCAGTGAAATAAAACCTGGAGACCGTGGGTACGTCATTTGGGAACGCATTGACACCTCAATCCTCAAAGAAGAAGTTTTGAGAGAATGGTCTCTACTACTTCCACCAGAAGAGAAGATAGATGCACCATTGTTATAAGCAGTAGATTTCACTCTGCCCACTTTTGCCCACTTTCAAATAATTTGAAGATCAACAAGGGCAAGATAGACGGAGAAATTGAGAGGAGAAGGAAAATACATGATGCACATTCTTCTTCCGCAGGTTGGAGATGCTACTAGAGGCCAATCGACCATTCTCAAATGCTTCAGTTTTTGTCTTCACTTATTCTTACTGAATTGTTCGACGAAATGTCTGAAACAAAGCTTTAACACCGAAAGCATCTCTTCAAAAGCAGATGATAAATATGGCAATAATCAATGAGATGCATAATTATCATCCAGCAAGATCGCCAGTCGAAAACAAAGACAGCGCCTGAAGAACAGTTGGATATCATCATCACTTTTCTCATTTTCGAAAGTTTAGCTCAGTGTCTTTGCCATCCATGCATGATCCATGCCAGTGTTAGTGTATTTTTTTTTTCAGATAAGAATTTTTTCTCTCCAATAAACTAACATGAACAATTTGGGCCCACTTTAAAATTACTATGTAAAAATATTTTAATTTACGTTTCTTTCATTCTCTTAATAAGTTATACCAAAAATTTATATATATTATACTAAATTATTTTAAAAATTGATGATAATAACAATACAAAGGATAATAGATATTCGGAAGATCATTTATCTTCTTCAAAAAGAAATTATACACTTTTTTCTCTACAAAATATTTTCACTTTGATTCTCTACAATTTTTCCTTCAAAATTCATGAATGATTTCTCTACGGCTTCATAGCCTATCTAAGAACACATCATTTCATCCATTTGTTGCTTCTTCATTGGTGGGGATGACATATTATGATATTCATTCACAACACTCCCCCTTTAATATCTATAATTCCTCGTTAAAAATCTTATTAGAAAAAAATCCAGTGAGAAAAAATCCTAGTGAAGGAAAATAGTACATGATTTATTAACTTCCCCTTGTACACATCTTTGAGCTTCCTCATTCCGATACCTTTGATCAATTTTTCAAAAATTGCAGTAGGTAATTACTTGGTGAACAAATATGTCATATTATTACTTGATCGAATTTGCTGGTTATTGATGTTACCCATTTCTTAAAGGTCATGTGTAAAAAATAAAATTTAGGTGATATATGATTTATTTTATCCCCTTTAATGAAACATTATTTCAATTGAGCAATGTAAGCTGCATTATCTTCATAAAAAATAGTTGGGATGTCCTTCTTGGTCTTCAAGCCATACATTCCACGAATATGTTGGGTTATAGTCCTTAACCAAATGCATTTACGACTTACTTCATGAATTGCAAGGATTTTTGCATGATTGGAGGAAGTAGCGACTAATGTTTGTTTCACAGAACGCCACGAAATAGTTGTACCTCCACAAGTAAATAGATAATCCGTTTGAGATCTAACTTTATGTGCATCTTATAAATATCCAGCACCAGCATAACCAATTAATTATGGGTACATACACTGGGATAATATAAATTCATATCCATTGTTCCTCGAAGGTACCGAAAAACGTGTTTGATCCCATTTCAATGTCTTCTAGTTGGAGAAGAACTATATTTTGCTAGTAAATTTACTGCAAATGATATATCAGGTCTTGTATTATTAGCAGAATACATTAGTGCTCTAATTGCACTAAGATATGGTACTTCAGGAGCAAGAAGTTCTTCACCATTTTCATGAGGGTGGAATGAATCTTTTTTTACATCAAGTGATCTTACGACCATTGGTCTACTCAATGGATGTGCTTCATCCATATAAAATCTTTTGAGCACTTTGTCCAAATAATTTGATTGATTAACAAAATTTATTCTGTTAAGTACTCAATTTGGAGACCTGAACACAATTTGATTTTTCCAAAGTCTTTCATTTCAAAATTCTTTCTTCAAACAAGCTACTGCCTTTGATAACTTTTTAGGAGTTCCAATAATATTTAAGTTATCTGCATAGACAAAAATGATGACAAAATCTGATCCAGATCTCTTTATAAACACACATGGGCATATTGGATCATTTTTATAGTCTGTCTTTAACAGATATGTGCTCAAACAATTGAACCATATACGTCCGGATTGTTTCAATCCATATAGAGATTTATTTAGTTCGATCGAATAAATCTCTCGAAAGTTAGAACTTTGTGCTTCAGGCACTTTAAATCCTTCAGGGATTTTCATATAGATATCATTTTCAAGTAAACCAGATAAATAGGCTGTCACTACATCCAGGGGCGGAACTAGGATTTTAAGCGAGGGGGGGCCAAATTTTTTGAGTTTGAGCAAATTGGATTTGGGTCGGGTTGAATCTGGTCCGATCGGCTATGCACGTTTAGATGTTGTGGTACGAAAAAAATGAATGATTAATATTATTGTTGTTTAGATAATATTTTTGATAAAAATATTATTTTAACAATATTTTTATTAAAAATTTTATTTTAGACAATAATGGTAATGATCGTTATCTTCATAATTTTGTACAAATAATAAACTTTATTACAACAGAAACAAATTCAGAACTCTAAAACTTGCTTGACCGTAAATACAACTAAACATTAATTAAAGAAAATAATTATATTAAAAACTATAATATATATTAAAAACTGAAACAAACATAGAAAATGGGTTATTATTTATTAGAATCATGAAAATGACGTCAAAGCACATGTGGTGCAGTGGAACAAGTGTTAATAACCCATCTGGTAGCCTCAGGGTCGATTCCTTGTAGGCTCAAACTGTTGCTTTTTATTTTCCAAAAAAAATTGAAACACTACAACGCCGGTCGCCGGGATTCGATCCCTAGTTGTTTGGAAGAAAACTTCAAAAGTTGCAAAAACACTTACCAAATGAACTAAGCAACATTGATTGAAATATACATAATCAAATACTATTAATATATCTAATTGGGGCCAAACTAAATTTTTTTTTTACATGCATAAATATTTTTTTTTAAATCTTGGGGGGGACCATGGCCCCCCTGGCTTTGCCCCTTACTACATTCATCAGTCGCATCTCAAGTTTTTCATGATTTGCCAGACTTATCAAATAACGAAATGTGATTGCATCCATTACAAAAGAATAAGTCTCTTAATAATCAATGTCTGGTCTTTGGGTAAAACCTTGCGCGATAAGCCGTGCTTTATATCTCACAACTTCATTCTTCTCATTTCTTTTTTCGCACAAATACCCATTATATCTTACTGTTTTTATATCTTTTGGTATAAGAAATACTGGTCCAAAAACTCCACGTTTCTGTAAAGAATGGATCTCCGAAGCAATTGCTTCTTTCCATTTTGGTCAATCATGTTTGCACCTGCATTCCTCCATAGATGTAGGTTCAATATTATCGTTCTCTTTCATTATATCGCATGCTATATTATAAACAAAAATAAATATCGTCGATGTTTGTTTCATCTATGCCTGAAATTTTAGGTACCTGAATTTTTTCATTTATATCGTTTGCCTCTTATGGAGTATTACGGATCTCTGCAAGAGATTTTATTTCCTTTTTTGGAGTATTACAAATCTCTATTGGAGATTTTATTTTATTATGTTGGACCATTATTTATGTTTGCTCCTTTTTTTAGGATTTGTATTTTTGGAACTGATTGGTCTTCCACGTTTTATGTGTGAGTTAGACTTATATGGTATAAAAATTTGTCCTTTTGGGACTTTATATTTAATTGGAGCATTTACAAGTGGTATATGAGACTTAGTTATCGTCTTCAAGTCGATAAGCGAATACGGCAACTGAATTGCTATATTTTGCAAATGAATAATCTTTTGAACTTGAAGTACACTGTCGAAAACGAGGATCAAAATGTGATAGTGAGTATTCATGACAGGATATATTCTTTTCCAACTGTTTATTTTCTCCCTCTAATGTTGGAAAAATTAATTCATCAAAATAACAATCAACAAATCTTATTGTAAATGAATCTCCAGTTGATCGTTTTAAATATTTAATTATCGAGGGAGATTCATATCCAACATATATTTTTCATCCTCTTTTGAGGACCATCTTTGTGCGTTGTGGAGAAGTAATTGATACAAATAACGTACATCTGAATATTCTTAGATGGAAAATGTTTGGTTCTTGACCATAAACCATTTGCATCGGGGAGAAATTATTATAACTTGTTGTCCTGATACAAATAAGTGCTGTCGCATGCAAAATTGCATGTCCCCAAGCAGATACAGAGAGTTTAGAATGCATAAGCATTGGCCTTGCAATCAATTGAAGACGTTTAATAAATGATTCAGCCAAACCATTTTGTGTATAAACATGTGCAATAGAATGTTCAATAGTTATCCAATTGACATACAATATCATTAAAGACTTGTGATGAAAATTCATCAGCATTATCTAGGCGAATTTTTTTTATTTAAAAATCAGGGAAATGAGCTCTTAAACGAATTATTTGTGCAAGTAATCATGCAAAAGCTAAGTTGCGAGTAGATAATAAGCGCACATGCGACCATCTAGTTGATGCATCAATCAGACCTATAAAATATCTAAATGGATCGCATGGTAGGTGTATAGGCCCATATATATCTCCCTGATTTTTTTTCTCCAAAATATAGGGTTCTCATTCCCAACTTTATTTAATGAAAGTCTTGTAATCTGTTAGCCTTGAGAGCAAACAACACATGAAAATTCACTAGTTTGAAAAATCTTCTATTTTTTCATTGAATGTCCACATGAATTTTGAATAATTATTCTCATTATAAATGATCCGGGATGTCCAAACCGGTCATGCAAAATTTTGAAAATTTTAATAGTCTTTAAACTTTCAACAAGATAAGTTTTAACCATTCTTATTTTTGTATAATACAATCTAGAGGACATTACGAATAATCTTTCTAAGATGCATTTGTTACTTGAAAAAATTGATGTGTATAAGTATTCTTTATCCTTTTTGTTCATAGTCCCGATATGATATCCATTTCAACGAATATCTTTAAAATTCAATAAATTTCGTCGAGACTTAGATGAGAATAAAGTATCATCAATTGTGATATTTGTCCCTTGTGGTAGTACAATTTGTGCTCTTCCGAAGGCTTCAAGTAGTTTTGCACTACCAGATATTGTATTAACATACGCTTCTCTTGTAGATAGAAAAGTAAAATATTTTTGAATATTGAATATGTTGTGTGTTGTTGCACTAATTGCGAAACACCTCATTTGATTTGGATAAATTTATAGTTATCTTCAAGAAATAATTAAAAGTAATAAATGAACAAAATCAAACTTATAATAAAATAACGATTACATAATAAATAAAGCATAACCTGAGAACTAAATAAAATACAAAATACTTATATATTTTTTCCACTATTCATAAGATTGGGGTAGGAAAGTAAATTCGCAACATCTAAATGTGTCACATCAAATTTTTTATGGAGGAAATTATCTTGAACAAAATTTATTTTTACGTTCGGCATTGAATTTTGAACATCTTCCGTTTAGCTTCTGAAACTTGATAAAATTCTACAAGGTGCTTTGGCGTATGGTAGGTACGAGACCAATAATTGTTCATCCCACAACGATGGCAACCATTTTTTACATTCTTGTTGCCATGAGATTATTTGTTGCGACCTTGCAGATTTTCATTTTTTTTAACTTCAGGTGGTTATTTGTATTATTGGTATTATTGCGACGAGAGTAAGGATGACGTCCCGAATTTTCACGTCCACGTCCGCGATCACGACCACACCCACGATCACGATGGGGGGCTTGGTTAAATATATTCACATTCAATTCTGGGGATGGAGTAGATTCACTAGGGCGCGATTGACGATTATTTATCAGCAACTCGTTATTTTGTTCAGGCTCAAAAAGACATTAAATCAGTTCATAGTACTTCTTAAAACTCTTTTCATGGTATTGCTGTTGCAGGAGCATATTAGTGACATAAAAAGTAGAGAATATTTTATTTAGCATGTCCTCATCGGTAATCTTTTCACCACATAATTTCAGTTGAAATTTGATTTTAAACATGACAGAATTATATTAGTTTGCAGATTTAAAATCTTGTAAGCGTAAATGCAACCAATCATAATGATCTTTTAAAAGTGTCACCATTTTCTGGTGATCATATCTCTCTTTGAGATTTTTCTAAAGATTTGCATGATCTTTTATAGTGAGGTATTCTGCTATGAACCTCCCATCAATATGGTGGTGAATAAATATCATGGCTTCCGCCTTATCTTGTTGAGATGTTGTATTTGCATATGGTGTCTCCGAGACCCATAGCATCTAGGTGAATTTCCGTATCAAGAATCCACAGCGTACCCAGTATATTCCCAAATAAGTTGGGATCCGCGGGGGTCAGATGTACGTAGTCTTTCCCTTGTAATTATACAAAGAGGCCATTTTTCGTTGCGACCCAATATGTATTGCGTCATTTGATGTATTGAGTTCCAACAACTTCACTAAATAGAAGTACTGGAATTTAATAGAGCAATTTTGCTCTAGTCCATTATTAGCACAAAACTAAAAAAATTGTCAATGATCACTCTTCTAGTTCCGTATCAAGAATCCATGAAAAGTAATACTTTTCAGTAATATTAAGAACAACAAATTCAAGTTTAGAAGTATTAGATATTATAACACTAATTGCCTAATTTTACCTCGTGCTAATAGCTAGGCAATATAATCGTGCTGATAACCTATTATATAATAGTGATAATAACAATACGGAATACAAAGGATAATAGGTATCCGAAAGATTACTTTTCTTGTCCAACAAATGATTCAACACTTTTTCCCTCTACATTTCATTTCTATTTTAAGGCCTTATTTATATAATTTGGCTAGGGACATTTACAATTTCTCTCTTGCCATTTGTTACATTGATCAATCCATTTATCACTTTGCATACATCCTCTCAAACATTTAGACTTTTTTTCATAGGAAATTCTTGCATAATAACACCTCCTATAATTTGCATAAAATTTTATTTCGTAGATTGGATATTTATTCCCTAACAATTATTTATTTATCGATTTTAATTTCAACTCCGAACATCAGAATCTCTCCACCACATTGAAAAATCATATAAGCTATACCCCAAAGGCCCAAACCAATACTAATGTACAGAAGAATACACTCTAATTTCGGTTGTGTAAGAACAAAGCTGGCAACACAACTATAACCATTACTAAAAGAATGCTGTTTCTATAATCAATAATTCAAAAGAGAATACTTCACACGTACAACAATTCTCCCTTTATCAACTCCGAGTTTCGCCCCCGTCACCAGCCAGTGGCCGGGGATATCTTGAGGCCCTTTCGACATTTCCGTGACATCCACGATCTTCGCCAGTTTTCCAGCTTGGCTGGAGCCATCCACTCTCTCCATCGCCGATGAAGATGAAGATGAAGAAGACGAATCATTCTTTGATGAAATGTTGGACGGGCTGTGATCCCACACAGATCGCCTTATTGTACACCCGGGTACTCTGGAGAAGAGGAGCTTGAGGTGCAGGACGCTTTTGGCACCGAAATCCCA
>JAOWBN010243008.1:0-11973 GCA_028565015.1 Pinguicula moranensis | reverse complement strand
GTATTAGGGCTAGCACAAATATAATGGAGAATGGTTCAAGCTCTAATGTTCATCACCTACTTCTTGTGGATGAAGATGTGGTTGATGTTGATGTTGATGTTGATGAGGATGAGGATGAGGATGAAGATATTGATTTGATCGACCACAATGAAGGAGAAAACGAAATGCTCATCAATGGAGATGATGATGATAATAATGATTATTGATTGTGTATTTATTTAAAAAATATTTTATTTGCATGATCATTGATTATTGATGGTTTCAATTACCAAGACTATTACAAAATATAAATATTTTATTTTGCATAAATGAGTTGTTTATATTAATTTTTATTGAATTATAACATAAAAAATTAAGTATATATTGATTTTGATTGGATGATCACATCAAAAAAAGTAAGTATATATTGATTTTAAATGAATAATTTAATTTTAATTTTTAAATATTAAAAAGTTATGCCCCGAAACGGGAGGCGCGCACCCCGTCGCTTCGTCGCTCCGCGCCCCGAATTTTGGCTTGATCTCCCCGGTGCGCCCTGCGCCTCTGACAACACTGATTTGCATACGACAATAGGTTTTGTCCCTTCAGGCACGGGGATGAGGTCGCAGTGTCCCCAAACCTTGGAGCGTTGTGCTCCCTTCCTCTTTTTACGTCTACGGGGGCCTGGGGATGTGGAGGCCGATTCCAAGTCTCTATCCATATTAGCCTCATCTAACAATGTATCTTGTTCGAAGTCATCTAAGTCCGGAAGGTCAGGAGATTGAATTGCTTGTTTTTCTTTCCCTTTCCCTTTCCTAGAAGTTGAAGAACGAGAACGACCCATCTAAAAAATATACAAGAAGAACAAATGTTAGGTTAAGTATAAATGTAATAAAAATTTCAGAATAAATGTAATAAAAATTTCAGAATAACCATGGAATTACCTTTTTAATGTATTAAACGTAATAAAAATTTCAGAATAATAAATTTTTTCAGAATGTAATCAATGTAATAAAAATTTCAGAATACATCATGTAATAAAACTTTCAGAATAAAAATGTAATAACCTTTTTCAGAATGTAATAAATGTTATAAAATGTAATAAACTTTTTCAGAATATAATAAAAGTTTTTTGTTATGCCAGTTGTCAAATTCTAAAACTGTGTGTGGACTATGTGTGCTTGTTGCTGTGCATCAGACACATATTTACCGTTAAGAATGTAAAAGCTTCTTGGTGTCTGAAAGAACTTTTCTATCCGCTTAGCATACTTGTAAATTACCATTCTCAGAAGTCAGAATAGTAGTTAAAACCTAAGTCTTCTAGTGCAATGTAATGTAATGCTGCTAGTTCCAAGAACATCAAACATGAAGTAACCTATCATCACTTAATGTTACTTTACCAGAATTAATAGCAGAAAAATCATGGAACCACTCTTTATGCGGGCAAATATGAAGAGAGCATCCAAAACCAAGTATCCATTCAGAACTCAGAAGGGTCAGAGCAGTGTAATCACTAATCAGAGACATTTAATTTAATACATCATAAACATCCTTATCTAATTTCATATTAGATTCATGGTTATGTTATTTTCATTCTGCTTTCTGAAAGAACCTTTCAACCCACTTAGCATACATGTAAATTAGTAATTACCATTCTCAGAATATTAGTTAAACCCAAGTCTTCTAGTGGATGTGCACCTACAAAAACAGAGATGAAATTTCTCCAAAGTTCAGGTACACATTTAATTTAACTCTAGTTATTACTCCCTCCTTGGTCCTTCCCTCATCTTACATCTAAGGTCAATGTAATTCTGTAATACTGCCAGTTCCAAGAACATCAAATCTAATACATATTTTTCAATTTTTATTCTGTCTGTCCCTGCCGTAATGCAGTAATGTTGATGCCGTAAGCCCAAGCCGTTTATTATCAAATCTTACTTTTCTCAGTGAATCTATATTGGGCATTCAGTGAATATAGACAATAATAATACGAATCATTATCAAATCTAGAAGCTCTAAAATCGCAAATAAAAATCAAATCTTAATTCTTACCCCTCTCAGTTCTCACTCTCAAGATTCAGGATCAGCATGAACAACTACAGCTCTTCCAATAATTGAATGTGGCCCTGTGAGAGGGATCTGCCAAAAATTATCGAGAACAAATCGGAGAGGCTCAGAATCTGAATAGAAGAAAAAACCATGGGAAACCTGAACAGGGATATGATGTCGTGTAGAAATTTTACCTGCTTGTCAACAATGGTGAAAGTAGCAGTGCCTGCAACAATAAAAATGCAGAACAAGGTTATGCAATTGTTTCAAGTTAATCCAAAAGAAAGAAAAAAAACCTAAACGAAATCGAAGAGCTCCTCACCTCACGACTGTCGACTCACGTGCCCTAACCCTAATTTCCCTTATACCAGTACCGTTTAGAGAAGAGAAGAGAAGAAGAGAAACAGAGATAGTAGTTACAGAGCCGACAGGCAACTGCAGAGAGCCCGACGCCGATGGGCGACGAGAAGAACGAGAGCAAGACTGATATCGAGAAATGGAATGAGAGAATGAGAGAATGAGAGAATGAGAAAATGAGAAATCAGAATTCAGAAGACAGAAATTGAGAAATGTTTTAACATGAAAAGATAAAAAGCAGTTTAATAAAAAAAATTGAACGAAAGACGACGCCATTTTAAATTTAATGTTTAAAAAATAATAATAATTAGTATTCAGTATATACCGATTATCAAACAGTAAAATCTATACCGTACCGATTAAGAATCAGTATACACATCTGGATATCGAGCCCATCACCGAAATATCGAATACCCAAATTTAATCGAGTATTCGGTATGAAAATTGAATATCGATTGGTATTTTGAGCAGCTCTAATTTCTTCAATGCCGCAACAAGATCGGCGTTACCATTCGGCCCTCCATCTTGAGGGGGATATGAACCAGTTAGTATATTTGCCAACAGAAGACAAACAAATTTGACGAGAAATCAGGAAACCAATTTGATTGCTTAAATTTGTAGATGGATACAATGTAAATCAGTTGTAGGAATTAGTAATTAGTTGCTAAATTTGTGTATAAATACAATGCTTGCCATGGAATAACCAAACTTTTCATTTGAATCTCAGCTCTTCTAACACATTGACCCGTTGTACCATCTGTGTACCCAGGAGGCATGTGCATGTATTCATCCAAATGGTCATGGAGAAAAGAATTGTTAATATCTACTAAAGTAGGGGCCACCCCTTTTCCATGGGTAGACCGATCAAAAAGTTTGTCAGTAGTTTACTTAGCTACATGGGAGAAAATTGTAAAATATAATTCGAGACAAATGAAACGAGAACTTCTTGTATTATTTCTGATATTCGAATGAAGTACAACAAGTCTATTTATAGTGCAAACTTTCGACAGTAGACAAACACATTAATTGCATCGTCACGCGTTCGCCGTTCTCCTTTCCGCTTTCTTGACATATTGCTCAGGCGTGCATTGATTGTTTGGTTGGCGTGCGTTGATTGATTTCCAACAAAAACCCTCACCAATCCAAATCGAGGAAGATCTGAAAAATCGCATTTGGATATGATCCCCAGTACTTGTTACCGGAGCTGCCGCAGGAGAAATTCGCGGTAGCATTTGAGAAAGCCGTAAAGCTCTTAAGCGATCGGTGGCTCTGAATTTGGGGATAAATTTTGGTTATTTAAACACGGTTTTCTCGTAAATTATTTGAAAGTCAAGGGCATTTTTGTAACTTTAAACATCGGGGTAAAAGAGAAATCACGTAATCCCTACATTTTTTGGCAAATAAAATTTGATTAAAAAACACTGAGTTATGCTAAGCCCGATCTGGTTGAGACCAAATTCTTTGGGCCATGGGATAACAAGTGTACACCAAACGACGGGCAAGATCGAATATACCTCGGTTATCCAATATAATCCGTCCAGAACCATTGTTGAAGATACAGAGCAATTTAGTTGTTGCTCACGAATGCAAAGAGGAGCAGAAATTTGATGTTCATTTGCCATATGCAGAAACATTTCCAGAGTTAATGTCTGTTCATACGGACGACCAAAGAGAGACCAACTTTATATCCCAACCGCTGAATCGTCTCTAACTGAACGGAAGCAGATCATTTCTCAACTTACAAAGTCGCAGCGCGTTTTCTTACTTTTACTTATTCAGCATTATACTGCAATAGTTAGGCGCCGAGTAGGCATGTATATAAAGCTTTTGATTGGTGAATAATTTGCCCTAATTCAATTGAGGAGATTTAAGCCGTAAATTACTGTTTGGCGTCTTCTTCGTTATTCCTGAAACTTCAGTCAGCGAACTGAAGTGTTCGGCTAGTTGTTACAAACTGAAGAACAAAACTTCAGTGGTTTTTACATGGTATCAGAGCGTTGAGGTTGATCATGGCTGCCAACAACTCCACCGAAGAACAATTGCAAGTTCATGGAAGTGACAGTCCTGGCATTCATATTATTGGAATATTGCTCAATGAAACAAACTATCTCATATGGCGAAGCGCCATAGAATCAGCCCTTGAAGCTAAGTTGAAAGTTGGATTAGTAGATGACACTGGAAAAACCGAAAGAGGATAGCAAGTTTTTTTTGAAATGGAAAAGAGCTAACAACCTCGTTTGCTCGTGGCTAAAAGGATCGATGGTACCGGACCTCATGAAACAGTTCATGTTCATTCATGATGCAAGACGATTGTGGAAGGATTTGGAAGAGAGGTTTGGAACAGCGAGCTTACCACATCTATTTGAGCTGAGGAGATCTGTGGCTACTATGCACCAAGGTACAGCAACTGTAGGTGAACACTTTGGTAGACTCAAACAGGTCCGGGATCAATACGATCAATTAAAGCCTTTGCCACATGTTGATGAAGAGATCGGAGTGTTGCTGAAACAGAGAGAAAACGAAGATAGAGTCATCTAAACCCTCTAACATCCTGCAAGCCAAGATCCTAGGTCCCAGTTCTTATACAGAATACCAGTTAAATGGTGGAGTACTACGGCATAAAGGCAGAATTTGTGTGGGGAAAACATCAGATGTGAGGAGAAGAATTATACAAATCTTGCATGACTCCCCGTTAGGAGGACATTCTGGGGTCCTTAACACTACCAACCGAATTAGAGCTCTTTTCTATTGGCCTAGCTTGAAGAAAGAAGTGGAGGAGTGGGTAAGAAGTTGTGAGGTGTGCTGCACCAACAAGCCTGATTCTACAGCACACGCGAGTAAATTGCAGCCTCTAGAGATTCCGACCTCTCCCTGGAGCAGCATAAGTATGGATTTCTTAGAAGGATTGCCTAAATCAGATGGGAAAAACGTGCTTATGGTGATAGTGGACAGATACAGCAAGTATGCCCATTTCATATGCCTATCTCATCCCTATTCAGCAGACACCGTGGCCATGTTATTTTTGGATAATGTATACAAGTTACATGGACTACCTACGGAGATCATCTCGGATAGGGACAGAATTTTCACCAGTGCGTTGTGGAAGGAGATGATGAAGCTGGCGGGTGTTAAACTAGCAATGAGCTCGGCTTACCATCCACAAACGGATGGACAAACGGAGCGAGTCAATCATTGTTTGGAGACATATCTCCGTTGTTACTGCTCCCTCAAGCCCCATACTTGGAGCAGGTGGATTACTTATGCTGAATTTTGGTATAACAACTCTTATCATTCCAGTGCAGGGATGACTCCATTCCAAGCTTTATATGGTTATGAGGCTCGGCCGTTACCCCTTCCTCTGGGATACCAGTATCAAGTGGGGTCTCTAGAAGAGTTCCAGACTCGAAGGGAACAGATGCAGGGAATATTGAAAGAAAATCTAAGGCATGCCCAACAAAGAATGAAATTAAGTGAGGACAGACACAGGAAGGAGAGACAGTATCAGGTGGGAGATTTTGTGTACCTCAAGCTTCATCCTTACCGCCAAAATTCAGTTCAGTATCGAAGAAACATGAAGCTTTCACCTCGTTATTATGGCCCATACCAGATATTGGAGAAAATTGGGACGGTGGCTTACAGGTTAGACATGCCAGAGGGGGCGAAAATTCACCCTGTGTTCCACGTGTCCTTGTTGAAGGAAAAGCTGAAGCGTCGGGAAGTTAATTCCACGGAGTTACCTGAATTGCAATCGGATGATAGCTATAACATTACTCCTCTTGGCGTTCTCAGTTCGCGGGTGATACCCAGTGGTACCGGATCAGTAAAGCAATATTTAGTACACTGGTCGGGTTCTCTTCCAGAGCAAGCGACGTGGGAGGATGCCAATTTCATAGATCAAAACTATCCAGGTCTGGAAATAAATCCTTGCGGGCAAGGATCTTCTAAAGGAGGGGGAATTGTAGCGACCGGAGGAAGTGGTGTTCATGGCGAGATGAGAGAATGGGGCGCGAAAAGGAGAAGACAGGCCAGAGGTAGGAAACGGTTGGCAAAGGATGTGGCAGTTAAATGAAGTGGAAAATTCGTTCGGGTCAAGATTACGGTTGGGCCTGAATCGTATGTATTTTGTAATGATAATCACGTTGTAAGAAGGGAATTCGTGTAGTTTATAAATTAGTAAAACGTGTTTGTAAGCTGAAGTATAAATAGTAGGTGTTGGGGAATGTACAAGCAAGAAGAAAGTGAATGAACTTTTCTCTCTATTTTCCTATCCTGCTTCCAGACTCTTCTTCTGTCACTGTTTCTCCTTCTTCTCATCTAATCTTCTCTCGATTTCCCCTTTCTCCTAACAATTTGTGACAGGTCTTGTAGCAAAACGCTACAGTTGTTGCATTCAGTATCGCGATTTACATCATCAATCGGTTACAATCTCCTCTTCTCCAAGGTATCTCTCCTTTTGTGCTACTCTATGGTATCTCTTCTCGTTATGATCACTTTCATCCCTTCGGGTGTCAAGTTTTTCCATGTTTTTGTGATTATACTCCACATACGTTTGCCCATCGTAGTCTTCCCTGTGTCTTTCTGGCTATAGTTCCTCGCTCAAGGGTTTTTGCTATCTTGATCTTTCGACTTCTCGTCTCTATATCTCTCGCGCATGTTCGCTTTGATGAAGCTTGCTTCCCTTTTCACAACATTTCTCCTCTACCATCTCTCTTTGATCTCAAGATCTTTGTATTTCTTGATCCTTCTGTTAGCACCTCTTCTTCTCCTACTTCTCCACCACCATCTATCTCCCCTCCTTCTCTCCCTCCGTTCACACTTTGCCCTATCTCCGCTGACTCTGCCTCTCCTTTTCCTCTTGATCCTTTTGTCCCTTCCCCTGTCTCTATCAAAGTCTCCTCACCATATTCCTCTTTCGAAGACCCTGTTGATACTACTCCTTTTCTTGACCTAATTCCTTCATTAGGTACCTCGACCATGGTTGGCTCACATCCATGATCACTCGTTCAAAGGCTGGTATCTTTTGCCCTAGCATTATTGCTGACCCTTGTACCGTTGCTTCATCAGGATTGTTACATGTGTTCTTAGCTTTTACTGAACCTCGTTGGTTTCGCTTTGCCGCAAAGAACCCCACTTGGATTTAAGCTATGGATGAGGAGATTGCCATTCTTCATCATAATCAGACTTATGATCTTGTTCCTCGTCCTCCACAGTAATATTGTGGGATCTAAGTGGGTTTTTTGCACCAAATATCATCATGCTGGCTCTGTGGAGCGACTCAAAGCTCGCCTAGTAGCTCGTGGGTTTATTCATGTTCCTGATCTTGATTATTTTTTATACATTTAGTTCGGTTGTTAAGGCCACAACTGTTCATGTTACTCTTGCCATCTCTCGTGGTTGGCCGCTTCGTCAGTTGAATGTGAAAAATGTTTTCTTAAATGGTCATTTGACCAAGGATGTCTATATGGAACAGTTTCCTGGTTATATTCATCGTCTATTTCCTGATCATGTTTATCATTTGAAGAAAACTGTGGAGAGAGGCAGGGCTGGAATGGTCGGACGTCTGTGTCCGACTGTGCGGGGAAGGAGAATGTGGTGAGACACTCCAAAATTCTCCTAAAACCCCAGCCCTAACCCAAGAACAATTAACGCCCCCGACCCATGCTCCTTGGCAGCCATTGAAGATAGGCTCATCAGAATAATCCCAGCCCAAATCCAAAGGATGCAGCCCATGAAGGATCCGAGGCCCAAAAGGAAAAAGTCCAAAATTAAAAATTAGAGTGCTCCCCTAGTAACAAGGTGGCATGAAATATGACAACTGTCATGGTGCATGTGACCGCTTAAAATCTATAAATATGAGGAAAAGTTAGAAGGAGAAGGGAGCAAAAGTGGAGGAAAAAATAGATAGGTTATAGAAAAAATATTTGTAATAGATTCTTGTCGGTAACTTTGGTCTAAGGGTTCCTACGACGCGAAAGGGCGACCCCCTTTTTCCGGAGAAGCAGATATAGAAATTCTATCAATATTCTTCTTCTATAATTCTACCTCTTTGCCAGCAACATTAGAAAAATAAGTAAAATTCGGTCAAGGAATAATTTAGGCCTCAAAATACACCCCTGACCCCGAAAATTACTTATTTTCTTGAGTTGTCAAAAATTTGATTTTTCTAATATTCTTACCCAAAACCTTTATAACATCTTATCAGAAGAAGAATATTGATAGAATTTCTATATTCGTTTCTCCGGAAGAAAGAGGTCGCCCTTTCGTGCTGTAGGATTCCTTAGACCAAAGTTACAGACAAGAATCTATTACAAGTATTTCCTCAATTTTTCCTCTTGCTTTTCAAAAAAAAGTATTTCCTCAATATCCTATCTATTTTTTTTTCTCATTTTTTGCCTCCCCTCAACCTTTCTTTGATCTTCTATTTATAGAGGTTTAAATGGGACACTTGTTATGATGTTTACATTTGTCAAACAATTTGTAGTAACTCAATCAAAAAGAAAGAAATAAAGTAGTGAAACTTCTCATTTCTCTTCCACCATAACTCAATACAAACACAAAATTTCAGCAACATCAATGTTTTCAACTAACTGGAACCCCGCCACTGTTCCGGCCTGCCTCAGTTTAACGAGTGACGCTTTGGTGATTCTCGTACGTGGATGGCCCGAGTCGAACTTCTGGCCTCTACCAGCTTTGCATGGTGTACTGGGCACAAATTGAAAAGGACTACATTATAAACGAATTATTTAAAAGTGTGTATAGACAATGGGAAGGCAATAAATAATTAAGAAACTGAAAAATGAACAAAGTGACCAAGGAAATGGACGGATCCATTATTATATAATAAAATTCAGGCCAACGATTAGAGTTCTTTATTATCAAGAATGTACAAATGCATAATATATATTATAAAATAACGCACAGGCCACGAGAAATCTATAATACTAACAATTCAATCCTATTAAATAATAGGACAGCAATTAGATTATGAACCATGTACCAACTGGCTCGCACTGCGCGCATATTTGTTTTTATTACTTGTTGCGATATTTATAAATATCCAATATAAATGTTGTTTTTGCTAACATGAGCATTTTGGGGGATTCTATCATGCGCGGCGGCCCGGTTTTTGGATAAATTTGAAATAAGCATTGATTTGGAAGTTATTTGGTGAGCTTGTTGTTTCGGCATGATGAGAAATCATGTGAATACATTTATTTAATTAGATGAATTCCTGACAATGAATTCTCCTCGGTTGACCTACAATTTCACGGATTTTAAAGCCCAACCTATCTACAATTTTGCCGTTTAGGGTCAGGTTGCCGTTGGAGGAGAGCCAACTCTACCAGGATACGTGGATTAGTCGGAAGGCCCAATGGGCCGGAAGGATACCGAGGTAGGGCTCCATCTAGGTGGAGTGTCAGAGGTGTGGGGTCCCGCTACCTTACGCGCCTGCGCTACCTATCAAAAAAAAAAAAAAAAATATCTACAATTTTGCCGTTGGTTTAATTGTTAAAAGAAATAAATTAAAAGGAAAAAAGAAAAGAAGATCAAATCGTTAACCCGATCCTCCCTTGCAAATGGATTTTAGCGCATGGAGTGCGGGCACGGTTTACGGCCTGGTCGCGTGTAAAGGGGTACACATGTTTAATTTTTTTTAATTTTTTTTTTAATTTTTTTTTTATTTAATAAAAACAACAAGTGCATATTTTGTAAATTGGACAGGTATTACACATTTTTTGAAGAGAAAAAATTGACTCGCACGTTTTAATGCGGGCGATTTAAGCACGTTTACATAGTTTTTCTTTACATATCGTGCTTAACCCATTTGCACGCGCACATTTAGCTGTCTCTAACCTAGTATAACCTAACAAACAGGCTAACAAAGCTCACACTATTGGTTGGACTGATTCGATATGTTTATAAAACCTGACTGGGCCACAAGCAAAAAGGGTAGGCAGGCCGGTGGGTTAATTTTAATTTAGCCCAGATTGCCACCTCTAGGCCCCCTAAATATATTTTTTCATAAGATTGTTATTGGTAAATGTTACCAAAAATATTGACCCTTCCTCCAAAAAAGATAATGGCCCATTTCCTAAAAAACAAGCGGCTGATTTTGAGTCGTTACCCACTAGGATAATGTGGGAATTCATATTTTTTATGAAATAAAATAAAATAGAAGAGTCGGAGTTGATTTTTTTAATCCTTTTTTTGGATAAGGCAATAAATTAAATTAAAATATTTATTAGTTAATAAAATAATTTATGTTAATAACTATAAAAAAAATCGCCAAATTTAAGCTCAATCCATGGGGGGTGGGGGTCGTCTATACTGTGCATACAACTATGGGATCTAGACAAGACTGAGCCCTTACTCCTGTTTTGTTGATTTTGGGGTATTTGGCATTGAAGACTTGGTATTATCAAGCACGGAGCGAGAAATTTAGGTGAGGGGAAGCCAATTTTTTTTTTTTGAATATAACAATAAATCTCTATTAAAATTTAATATAGTTGTTTGTTGTATAGTGGTTACTAGTATAAGATTCATATTTTGCATTTAAGGATCAAATCCGCTATTTTAGCTTTTGTTTTCAAAAAAAATACTAGAAAACACCTTCACGAGGAATCAATCATTTGATTACCTCATTCAAAAACTTTAAATTCAACCAATTAATTTAGAGAATTTTTTGTAATATATTAAAACAAATATAATTATAATGGAACCAAACTATAACAATAATTTTTTTTTACCTATAATAATAAAAAATTTAATCCTAGAGAGACCTATGGTCCCTTCTTCGACCCTAGGTGCTATCCAAGCTTTTCTTGAATAACTGCCTCATGGCCCGATTCAAATGCACCGCTGGATCCTGCTTGCTGAATCCCGGGGGCCAGAAACTTGTTGCAGAAGCTCAAGTGTCGGGCCATGGCTTCATCGGCGGTGATCAGTTTCTGGCAACGCAAGGCTTCATCTTCCACAGCCTCCGCACAGAGCCCACAAATCCATTTGCCTTCGTTCCTGAGGAAAAGAGTTGAAAGAGAACTAAGAACTTGTTGGTTGATCTTGATTGTCCAGGAAAACAACACAGAACTAAAGAAATCTTGAAAGCATCCAACCCTGAAGATTTGTCCGTGTTCTATGGCCTAGTGATCATAAGTGCTTTGTGGTTAAAGGTGGATCACAAAACTAATAAAATGTTGTAATCTAAAGAATTTGCAAGAAAGTAAAGCGAGAAGATTAATCTGATTGTGAAAAGTGTAAATCTTATTTTCTGTAGTACCTCTTTATATAGAGGTAAGGACCGGTCACAAAAGTTTATCTATATAAAACTGTCTCAATCACTATATCTATAACACTCCCCCTTGATTGAACGAGTTTTTGTGGATACATACTTTTGTAATTTCGTCAAGTAGGGATCTTTCATGGTCCTATCATTGAATTCTTCGCGATTTAAGAGTATGCCAAAATTGCCTCGTTAAAACCTTGCTTAGGAAAAACCTTGTGGGAAAAAATTATAAGCGAAGGAAAAAGAGTACAACTGCGCATTGTTTCTCCCCCTCAAAAGTATGTTTCAGACATCTTTGAGACGTC
>JAOWBN010242997.1:0-11974 GCA_028565015.1 Pinguicula moranensis | reverse complement strand
AAACGCACTTATCCGCGTTAGTCCCACAGTTATCCGCGAACCCGGATTACTCCTATCCGGGTACCAAACGCACCCTTACTAAGTTAATGCAGTCAGTAAATTAGTATCGAAGTTCAAATCCCACTTGTATATATAAAATAGTAAACAAATATTATTATGATAGAAGTTGAAGAGTAGTCTATTGGTTAAATGCCCTAGTTATAAGATGAGGAGGTTGGGTATTCAAATCCCACTTGTATTGTTAATTATTATTATTTTTTTCAAAAAGTGAATAATAATTATATAAGCAATAAACAATAATAATAATAAATAATAATAATAATTTTAAAAAATGGTACGCTCGTGCCCTAAATGGGCGGGCTTATGTAAACAGGCGTACCGGGATGGAAAATCTAGCATGGCAACCGGTCACGGCCTGACCCGCCCATTTGCCTACCACTAGCCTCACCAACAGTCGTTTACTCTCCGCCAGCATTAGCCAGTCTGGATGGAAACACTCTTGCCCTCCAAACAGCGAGCGCAGATACTTTGGCGAGGTGACACAATCTAGGTACTAAAATGTACTTTTGGAAAAAACTCATGGCACTCATGCGTCGAAACTGCTATCATGATGAGGATTATGAAATGTTGTGTGAAATGTACTTGTCTGCATAATGACGATCCCACGATCGTTGAGCTTCCTCCTGCTAACCCAGATGCTACTACCAGTGACCCCAAACCAGAGTCGAATGTTGTGGTAAGTTAATGGCTCTTATCAAGATTCATTATTGTTGAGTTATTTTTAAATGTTTGCTCGCCCTTCTTTTCGGGAACTGCTTTTTCCTGACATCAACCACAAAGGAGGGCTAAATGATGTAAATTGAGGTAGGGTGTCTTCATTCGAAGGAAGGGCTTTTGTGAGAAATAACACGATCCTTTTTTTATATGTGAAATATTGTCTTCTGCGTTCTTCGATGTAATTTATAGTATCTGCAAGCGAGGGTATACATTTTTGTGGACAACCAGAACATTATTGCTACAATCGATGTTAACTTTGATTTTGTATATCCAGTTTTGTCTTTATGAGTTAAATTTTGTCTTTCTCTGTCTTAGGAAAGGAATGTTTCCTTCTACCATGGAATGTAGGACCAGATCGTATTAATTTCACTTTGTTTGTCGTCCAGACAGCTGCTACAGATTCTGTAGGAATGTTGTTATCTTCCTTTGGTTTTTGTACCAAATCCTATTAAATACAATCGTTAGGAATGTTTTCATCTGCCATTGATTTTAGTACCAAATCATATTAAATACAATTTCTACGAATGATTCCAACTGGTATTTAATAGTAATAGATCCTATTACATACATAATTACAATCCAAAATCAATGTATGAAAACAGAATTAATGCCAAATGTTATCAATGTAACATACGTACCAAATGTACGAAAACTTAGTTTATGGTTTATTAATGGAACCCAACTTACTCTTCAATACAATCTTCATATGTTTCTCTCTTTTAGCACGTGTTCGAATCTTCCAAATCACAAATATTGTATGGTCCTTTATAAGGTGTTCCACCATAAGTAGTTGTTGCTCGTATTCAAGTAGTGGGAAACCCTTAAGGGTCTCAAATATAAACACAACCTTCTTCTCATCTGCTTCAAGGGTATTGGTAGGAAAAGTCGTCTCAACCAGCATCTTTTTGCCCCTCACCATCAAGGTCCCTAACGATGAGATGCTATCACTTGCTTGCTCGTAGAAACTGTTAACTAAGTCTGTCACTCCAGTATTTTTCTTCTCCGATTTAGGGGTTGTCGACGGGGGAACTAACGGCTGTGCTGGAGAGGCATTAAAAGTTCCTGCTGTTAACTCTTGTACATCATCTTCACCATCGACTTCATTCTGATCACAAGACACTGCGTGATCAAGCAACATATCGTCCTCAGCTGTTGTTGTCGAATAGTCATCGCATAGACTGCCTTGGGCATGGTACTTTCCAAAAATCTCTCACCAATCATCGTATAGTGGAAAGTTTTTCCCTTGATTTGAGAAATTTTGGTTTTCATTTGCGAATTGAACAAAAAATAGCTCATTAGGTAAGAAATTCCAGATATCACGGTAACACTATATGTTAGACTATGGTTACCCTTAGAAACTCATTCCAGAGATCCGTACTGTCGACCATTGGTGAGTGAATCTTCGAGTCAATAGCTCTCCCATTTTGGCTAACAAATTCACTTAAAATGGACCATGTAATCCTCCATACATGCAACTTATTTTTCTAAGTTATTTTTCCTCAAACCTGCTTCCCTTTACCAGATGTCGTATCTGTGTTGAAAAACTATAATGGAATCCCCTATTCCAGCCTGACCCAGCTTTATATCCTTCCAAAGACAGTTCTCTGAATACCGTGGTCATCGCTATTTTCTCATCAAGGGTGAAGTATAGCTTTTTGGCGAGGGAACTGTTGGTGGTCTTCTTATACGGAGACTATCTTCCAGTTGAATCCGGGATCTTGAATAGTCTTATTCCCTTATGATTCAGTCTTAATCTCAGGGATTCCCAGTGGACTGATCATTGTGTGTCTGATGCATGCTCCAGCCAGTCAAGAGTGTTGTTAGAAATCCATCGCAGTTCATGTACCTCTCATTAGACAAGTAATAACAACCTGCAAGCATCTTAGCAGATATCAACGTGTATTTAAAGCTGTATATTGTACCAACAAAAAATAAACCAATTCTGTAGAATCACGAGTCCTGTAGGATTGCTCAAAGCATCCCTTAAAACACGCGCAGCAGCAGCCGAACCTTCCCAACCCACGAGCATATACACAAATCTACCACTGGTGTCACAAACTTCGAGCACGGTAGTTGTCAATGTACCTTTCCTAAAATGTACCTTTCCTAGTCCTGTACCTAGGATGGTCTTCAGCCGATGCATGGATTGGTATGTATGCCCCGTCCAAAGTGCTCAAGCATCCTTTGGGTAGAAAAAACAAGATTTGTAAACATGGGTTATACTTCAAGCGATGTTCATTACGAAATTTGCACTATGATTACCTAGAAAAAACTCCACCGTCTATCGCTGCAGTCCGAAGAAATAGGTGTAGGGGCAACTAGGAATCTATGCTTCAGTTTTAGAACAGTGTTTAGCACCTCCTGCAAGGTAACACTTATTGTTTAACTGCATCTTTGAAAATTCATTTGAAATGTCATATTCTTTTGGTGGTATGCTAATGTACGAAGGAAAATGGTTGTCTTCTCCTCAACTAAAACATATTGATCGTCCTTTAGCCCACCCTCAAATCTCAAGACACTACAGAGCTCGGTGAAGGAGGTATTGTGCATCCAAACTCCAAAGATTGTGGAAGTAATCTCAGTAGTTCACTTGTGTTGGTATTTCCAGAAACGTCATTTGCCCATATATTTTATCAAGAAGCAAACTTTGGTGGAGAACTGCATTTTCGTTTCCGTTTTGCTTTCTCATGCGTCTCTTGCCTCACCAATCCCGTAAGAACCAACAAACCCTCAACAAATGGAAGAAGGCAAGTATTTTTTCTAGTATTCATGGAACTATGAAACAGAAAATACAAACACCTAAACCAATCCACGGAAGTCATACAACATATTACAGGAAAAGCGAGACAAAAAACACACAAAAGCCGAAACCCTAATTTCACAACCCTAGTTCTTCGTACATCTTACACAAATCATTAGATCTAAGAAATCTATAAATAAGAACATGAATTCACAACGCAAGTCGTATACTACGTATTGTTAAACCTTAAAGAAAGGTTCCCTTTTCAAACTTCACGTCTAAGTAATTGCTGACGGCAGACAAGTTCGAAAACAACGGGAGAAGTATTGCGGCGGAAGACGGAAGACGACTGAAGACGACTGAACTCAACAATCGGAGATGTAGAACAGCAGAAGAGGGAACATGACTGAACTTCTTGAAAGGAGATGAAGTGGCAGACTGAGAATCAAATAGGCGATTTGGACTAGGAGGGGTAAAATATATATGGGATGGCATTTTGACGTAAACACTTGATGAAATGAGGGGCATTTTGGAGGACGTGAGACCGTATTACTCGGCCAATTTTCAATCCACACATAATTCGAGGGATTGGAAATATGGAGAAATATGTCAACAGTAACGGATCGCGTGATTGTAATGCCGCGACCCGAAAATAAGGCTATGAACATGTTTGTGCGTGTGTATAACTATAGGATTACTCCGGCTATAAGAAGTTTATTTTTCTACCAAACTGGCCTGTAATATATCACTAGTTTTGATATTTTTTATTGAACAAACCATTATACATTTATAATAGCATGAGCATAGAAGGTAAAATCAAAGTAATCAATATCATCAGCTTGGTGGTATTTGCACCTTCATGGAAGCAGCAATTAGGCAATCTTCTCTATAAGCAAGTTGTAAAAAGTGTCAGATGAAGAATGAAACAAAACTGGAGTCAATCAGCAATTGCACCTTATATAGTTCAATCATTACCGACTAGTCAGCTTAACTAAACATTTTAAAAGAGAAAGCATCAAAGGTCATCTGTTCCTATTCATCATCTTTTAGAGCATCACAAACATCATTGCAAAGTCGTATACGTTCATCCGGGGATACATCTTCTAAACCCCCTAAAGACAGGTTTTAGGATTTAATATTGATTTAAGTTAAATGTTGGACATTTCTTTACTTTTTAAAAATTAATGAAACAATAATCCATGTAAATTATTGTTTCTTTAAAAATTAAAGAAACAATAATTCACATAAATTGTTGGACCTTTCTTTACTTTTTGAAAAAATTGACCTTTCTTCCGTACATCCACGAGGAAAACCTTATCGATTTCGGTTACAACCGAAACTGATTTTTTTCGATTGAAATCGATACCAGAATCCAAAAAATAAAAATAAAAATGGTTCTCAGGTCATTTTTCTATTCGATTAAAATCAATTTTTTTAGTTTTTTTTGCTCAACAGTCCTCTTATTCTTGAGGTGGTTGAATTTATTTATGTGGGCAAAGTCACTAAGGGCCCATTTACTAGACATAATTACGCGTCATTATGATATAATTCGAGTGTAATTCTATATTTACTAAACACACAGTAAACAAAGCAGGTCGGAGAATTTAATTCCATGACCCGCGAGATTTTTAAAAATGATGGAATTGAACCCAAAAAACAATCCTATAAAAAATACGGAATTATGAAGAGCCACTCAATTCTCCCTTCTTAGTTAAATATTCCGTTCCGTTCGAGGCTATGACCATGGGGTCATCTGTCCTGTTCGCGTACTCATCTGGAAGAGAAGGCATCTTCTCCAGAGAAGCCAACACCACCGACAGAGAAATCCGAAAAATCTTCTCTGGGTCGGATGTATTCGACGATTCCAAGCTCACCAAACATGAATCCGGGTACAGAGTAACGCTGCATATGGACTTCAATGCGGCGGCAGTGGAGACGCCTCCGGTCGAAACCTCGCCAGAATTGCTCTTGTTCTTACTGTGAACCATAAAATCCTGCGATAATTCCGACAATGAGGGCCACCAGCAAATCAATGCAACAGAGAGGATGACAAAGTGTTTCCGGGTTTTCCGCTTGAAGGAGTTGACAGTGTCCATTGTTGTCGATCAGGATGCTGAATTTTAATTTCTTCCAAAGGATCGAGTTGTTCTTGCTCAGAGATTGTATTTCTTCCAGAGGATCGGGGTGTTATTACTCGGTTATCATGGGATTGGGCTGTCCAATTCCGCTCGAGCCTATATTTAATAAACATGTAATTGCTTTTTTTTGGCTCAATTCCATCTCCTGTACAATCTCACCATTTGGTGTGCAATTCCGATAGTAATTCTCTGATAATTCCCAAGACGGAATTACTAATAAACGGGCCCTAAGAGTTTGGTTTGAAAGCAATTGCAGAGCCTAGTTGGTGATCAAAACAAGATAGTTCTCCATAACTTTCTCTCTATTTTTGTGTTTCTTTGCTTATATCCTAGGTTTTTAAAAGAATAATACTGAGCCTCCTGAAGTAGTCCGATCAAGTCAAAATGAAATGATTTGTAATAAAACAAACGTCTATTAATATTAAATAAAAACGCTCTGTCTTTAGCAGAATATTGGCCATTCCACTTGTTGATATAAATTTATTGCTAAAACAAGTAGTAGAAACTCGAGTTACAAAAGAGTTAAAGCAGTGGCTAATACACAATAATATTAATAAGAGACTGCTGATAAGAAAATAACAGATTTCTTGAAACAGCTACCTGTAACAGACAACAGTAAATTAATCAACATTTTCCAACATTTCAATTGTCCATTCCAATTGTTGATATCAACACAAAACTATTAGAGTCCAACAACATAATTTTTTCAAGTTTCAACAACAAAACAAACAAGCAATCCATTTTCCATTCCAGGTCTAGGATGAATATCAAATTGTAAGTCGTGACATGAGTTCCTGTAGAACCTGATTCAACTCTGTAAAGCCAAAGACACAAGTTGAAATAAATTTAAAAGTAAAACAAATGAAATCTGAAACAAGCTAATAGGTTTTCGAGTTACGAAGACTGAAATTGAAAGTTGAAAATGAAGAGCGGCCGGTCGGGCATTAAACCTATATTCTCTAATTTCAAATCTCAATCTAATTGAATAGCTCGGCCTGAATTTATATTTTTATTTTTTTTAAAGTTAAATAATAACGATACTAACATAATTAGCGGAACACCACTATCGAAATCGTTATCGCTTCCACTAGTATAGCGAAATGCATTTTGTTCACCGCTTCCGCTTCCGCTATACCACCGGAAGTGGTATCGCTCAGCGGAAGCGATAGCGATTTTCCGCTAATTCCGCTTACGCCGGACACTCCTAGATTTCACTTAGCTTTTCAGGGGCATCTGAGTCTTTTTAGGGTGAGTTTGGTACGCGGGCAGAAGGCGGATAAACTAGGTTATTTGGAGGATATCTTGATTTGTCCTGTTTCGTCCTTTATTTGGGACACACACTAATTATCCCGTGACCCGAAGGATAACCCTTCAAGATGGGATAATTGGGTGTTTGCTTTTTTTGTCCCCATTTTTTGTAGGGTGTCTGTCTACCCAGGTTTATCCACCGATGGAGTTTACAAAAATGCCCATACAATCCAACTCTATTTACAATTACTACCAACTATCCTGAATAATATCGTAAAAACAAGCTCATATGGTCTGTGGATTTTCACAGGTATTATATGTTTCTCTTTCTTTTCCCTTTATTCCTCTAATGAGTCTTCCATTATTTGTTGTTTGTAGTTAATTTTATCTCCAACAAATATGCTTTTGTTTAGTGATTCAGAAAAACTTCGTGTGTGAAGTCAATGCCTTAAAAAACCCATCTGATGCTGCAACCATTAAATGTTTTTTTCCTTGGAACAGATTTGGCTGAAGAAGAGTTGATGTGCATAACGGAACAGGGAAGGCCACACAGATTCCTTTTGTTCCCAAAAGGAAGAGATGAATGAAGAAGAGCTTGAGAGAATGGTTGAGGAGAGATACAGGTTGGGTGGCCTTGTTACATACTCCGAAGATTGTTATGATTGCAAGAGTTCTATTGACAGAGACATTGACAGGGAAGGCCACATAGAATGCTTGAATGTTTGATTCTACTATTTGGTTGTTCTGTTACAAATTTGGGTATCTTGAGTTACTGGTTGTTTTGATAGAGAAGATTCATATGACTCAAACCATATGAATTTAAAGTAAATAATTGGAACTTGAGTTGATTGATTCTCTTACACAATGTGGTAAGAAGTTAAAGTGAAAATATGTTTGTTGAACAGTTTAATCATGCACTGGGAAACCTGATTTAACTTGATGATTTGCTGGCAAGTTTATGTTCTTTGTTGGAGAAGCCTATTACTTGTTTTTCTCTTGATTTAGCTCATACGGATTACTGAAATTGTGAACTAATCTTTGATATTTTGACTTTGTAAGTCTGATTTTATACATGATTTTGAGGGCAATTTGGTAAAAGAATGCCAAATTAAAGATTTTGGACTTAATCGGCATTGGCCATCTTGAATACCAAACGAGAGTTTCATCTATGACGCTATCTTGTATGACCACTACCGAACAGTGGACAATTTTTTTTGTCCTAAATCAATCTAACAGTTATCCACGAACCGGGATATGTTTAATTCGGCTATCAAAGTTCTCTCCGAACTCGGATTACACCAATTCACGTATCAAACCCACCCTTAGAGACCTTATGATCTCTTGTAGAATTTATTTTAATTCACATTTTTACTTAGATATAGGCAAACGTATGCGTGCAAATGGGGTAGGCATGCCACGCACGAAAAAAAAAGTGCAAACGTGCCTAAACAGGCTGCATTAAAATATGTATACGTGCCAGATTTTTTTTCTTAGAAAAGGTGTGCCTTGCCCGACACGCATACAAAATGTGCACGTGTCATACTTAAAAATTCAGCCCGCAAATCGTGCGTGCCGTGCGGGTTGGCATGCGATGCGGGTTAGCCCGCACCTGAATTTTTTTAATTTGTTTTTAAATTATACTATTATTTTTATTAAATAATTAAAAAATTAAAAAAAATAGAAAACGTGCAAACGAGCGTGGTCCATTTGCACGCGGGCTACCCCAACTAGACACGCACGTTTAAAAAACGTGTATTTTTTGGTACGCATATATTTATAAAACATGCACCCAGGCTAAATTTTCCAGCCCGCAAATTGTGCCGTACATTTGCCTTTCTCTATTTTTATTCGGGGTCGAACATCATTTGTTTGCCCCATTAAATAGTTTACGGGCCTAATATCAGCCCAATGACCAAAACCGGGGTCAGCCGCCGGGACCGGTCGCCGGGCACTTCAAGTTCGTCGAAGCTCTTGGTTTTGGGTCTTCATTTATCAGGTTTAGGGATTTTACTTCATGAAATGTAATTTACTTTACTGCGAATTCTATGCGTTGTTTGTGCTCATTGCTTAATTGAGTATCGAGCAATCAAACTCTCAATTGGGACGGTGTCAGTTGTCACACATCTAAAAATTCAATTGAATTACAGTCCAAAATTTCAGATTAGGTGATGATTGATGGCGACGAAATGGCAGTGGGAGACCGCGGCAGCAGGATGCGCCGCAGGACTAGCCACTGTCACCTTCACTCACCCACTCGACGTCGTGCGCACCCGATTCCAAGGTTTCCTCTATCTAATCGTTGTAATTCATAGCATGTTGTAAATTCAGAAACTCCTTTTTTCTGAATATGATTGATTGATTCCCTATCCTGGATCAGTGAACGATGGGCGGTCGTCTATTGTACCTGCATATAAGAACACTCCCCATGCTCTATTCACCATTACTCGCACTGAGGTTTGTTTTTGATGTTTGCTCTTTGCTATATGAATTATCACTTCGCTTTTCTTTTGTTTGTTTCTAGGATAATAACCTTTTTTCTATTATTTATTGGTGGTTTGTAGTGAACTTACCTTGAACTCTTGATACATCTTGTAAAAAGGTTGGTGGTAATATCACTCGGAAGGTTTCTTACTTTGTCATTGCCTATCAATCACATAATGCGGAAGATAATATGGAATGGCTTCTTTATGAATAACGTCCCCAAGTATCCAAACATTGGTTGCAGAATTCAGGGAACATAAGTGAGTTCTTTAATCAATGGTCGTTGCGAAGTAAAAGTGATGAGCCATCACATACCGGTTTCCCGACTTTTTCAAAAATCACTTTATCTCTCAGATGCTTGTGTCCGGGTATGGGTGCAAGACAAAATTACAGATTGCCAAGCTTTCCCAATTTTTTGACTGTCTTAAAGTGGAAAATTGGTCTTTTTATACTCTTGCACTAAAATGCATCATAATTCCGATATATGTTTTCTACTGAATTGCGTTGGAAGAATAGGAATAAAACAAGATTGGGTTCATACTTCAGTATCCAAGACAAGATGTGCCAATTGCTCTATGAAATTTATTTTTATGGTTTACGACCACAATAATACTTCTTTTACTTAATGGAATAGTTGTTTTATTCTATATGCTAATCAGATTATTGTTTCCTATATTCACCCTATTTTTCACTTCAGGGTCTTAGAGGGCTTTATGCTGGCTTTTATCCTGCTCTTCTTGGATCAACTATATCGTGGGGTTTATATTTCTACTTGTAAGCATCATTACCAAATTTTCCTGATTACGAGTTCACGACCTTATAGTCTGGTGGGCTTGAGTTGACTTCTGGTTTTCTAAGCTTGAATTGTACATAATGTTTTGAGCACTCTTTCGTTTTCAGTGCATTCTTCACCTCCATCACGACAGAGTGACCTCACATATCATGCATAAGTACATAAGCTCTTATATTCTGTAGATAAAAAACAAAACAAAATTGTGGCTAACTAAAGTTGCCAGCTTCTTTGACATTACGATGCGGTTTGAGCAAGCATGTCCTTGAATTCAATCAATAACCGGGGGTATTCTTATGCAGCTACAGCATAGCCAAGAAGCGTTATTTGAGAAGCAGAAAGGAGCTGAGCCCTGCTCTTCATCTTGCATCTGCTGCTGAGGCTGGCGGCCTTGTTAGTGTTTGACCTTCTTTATTTTCATATATGTCGTGTATTTCACAACTTGTCAAGTTCAAAATTGGAATCCCTACAACAGCTCCAAGTATACGCGAGCAATTTTGGTTGAATATCATTCTTGTAGTGAACCCAATGAGACTCTAGTGTGATAACAGTTTTTGCCGCTTGCATAGCTCACATCTGGTATAATATAAGGGGATGGAGTACATTGAGGTTGAGACACATGGCCAATTTGATGATATTCGTAACTTAGGGTTGAGTAGCTTAGCTTTCCAAGCTATTGTATCCTAGATGGGAATAAAGAACCTCGTTCACCAGCTTAGGGAAAAGTGTCAAAAATATGTAATATTAATCAACTATTTTTGGAAAATTGTTCTTTAATAAATTTATTTCATTCACGTGTAGGGATTTACAGGTAAATTTCCTTTTCTGTTTCGTTCTATAAGGTAAATATGGGATCTGATTTACTTTGTTGGACATCCAAATTACACCTACCGATGCTAGGATGTATATTGCTGCAGTTAGTAGTTACATATGCATGATTGCTAAGAGTTTCTCTCTTTAATTTACAGGATATACTATGAAAAATACTACTAATACAGATAATTTTCTAATGTATTAGGTGAAATTCTAACGACTTTTAATGAAATATAGGATCTTTGTAGTATGTTTAATCGGTAATATTTTGGTCTGCAAAGAACAAATCGTCTGGCACTAACACCATCATTTCATGATTTTTGGATTTATGTTCATCTTGTTTTTCATATATAGGTAGACAGAGAACTGAATAATGGATTCTTGAAAATGGTATGATATGCGTCTTGTGAAAGTATATTGGTGACTTTTCAGGTTTGTCTTTGCACAAATCCTGTTTGGCTGGTCAAGACAAGGTTGCAACTTCAGACTTCACATCAAGCTCGTCCATATTCTGGTTTCCATGGTCTGTTCTAACAGGCATCTAGCTTTCTCTGCTGTTCTTTTTTATACACTCATGTGTATGCTGCAATTGCACTTTTTACTCATCTATTTGTGAAGTGTTAAATCAACATTAAATGATTTTTCCCTGTATTGAACAAATTGATGCCAGTTGTCGTCTTTTTAAACAGTTGATGTAAAAAAAATTCTCCGTTCCTCCTCCTTTTCTGCCTCTGTTTTCAATATTCACAAGAGTTTTGGGAGTTTGTATCAAATCAGGAGCTCCTCTCCACCCTCTGACGCCTACTCCCAGCCCCAAATACATTGTATGTTCCATGCTTATTTTTTATTCTACTTAAACTCTTCTCTTTTGCTTGTTTCAGATGCTTTGAGAACTATTCTCAGAGAAGAAGGATGGAAGGCACTTTACAAAGGAATTGTGCCTGGTCTTTTTCTGGTTAACTTTTCTGCTTTCTGCTACAACATCGA
>JAOWBN010242986.1:0-11975 GCA_028565015.1 Pinguicula moranensis | reverse complement strand
ATAAACAATATATAATTATATTACATATATGCTCAATGTTGGCATTAAATCCAACTATGTTGAGAATAATCCCAACATAGAAATCAAGAACAAGCTTAATTTTTTTTTTAATAAACTTACTGTATTTGTATAAGGAAGAGGAAGCCGTTGATACAGGCCTGGCAAACTCACATCGACCACATCTCAAGTGAACCATGATACAGGCCTGGCAAACTCACATAAACTAAGAACAATCTTGATTGTGAATAATGAACCACAACCGTCTAAACAAATACAATATTTCCATACCTATGTTATAAGTTATCAAAAAAAAAAAGTTATCTCCCTATATTTTAATAACTCCGCACACGCACATGCCTAATTCGATCTCTTCCATCTGTAAATATTTGTCAAAAGATAAACAACATTAAATTCGATAGCCTCAAATTCAGCTGGAGCTCTTTACTTTGGAGGTGGGGAATGGTGTCTCAAAAGCTTGGCAAGATGTAAGGCTTTAAATATTAGGCCAACGATTCCCACCGCAAGACAAAGCACCAAAATTATAAACAATAGTCTTGCAGCCATTATTTGGAGATGTATATATATATATATATATAGGTAGATAGATTGGTGCATAACAATTGCGTGATTAGGCCTTTTATAAGGGCGGGCGGAAATGACACAAATATCATTTTATTCACTTAATTTTGTAATAATATTTTGCGATCTGTTATTCAGTGAATGAGCTTGTTTACAATACATGGTTATGATGTGATTCATCATTTACCAATAAAGATTGTTCGGAATATGTTCAAACTCTTTATATATGAAATATTGAAAAGATATGACAGGGCTCATTACATCAATTGGAAAAGGAAATCCAGACAAGAGTTTTGTAATAAGAATCATGTTCACTACATGTAGAGTTGGGCAGTCCAAATTCATAATTTGGAAAGCTAACAAATAGCTTATTTTACCTGCGCCTGATGTAGGGTGGACTGATTTTGTATGCCTTCCTTTGTTCCGGCATCTACAAATTTTATATTTTGTCAACGGTGATAGCATGGAATGTGCCATTTGTCCATCTTGAGTATGCCCCAACTCCTTGGGTCACTTGTTGGCTGTCCATGAAGATCCTATTAGTCGCTCCAATGCTTCTTTTTGCCAGTCCATCAGCTATTCGTTAGCTTTACGGTATTAGTTTTGGACTAAGGGGCAGAGCCAGGTTTTTTGGTCCGGGGGGCAAACTTTTCTCAGATAAGTTTAATGATCTAATATAAAAGATTTCATAATGAAAGAAAATTAAAATCAATGATGCAAAATAAAAGAATTTTACCAAAATATTTTCAATACCGATCTGAAAAAATCTTCATTACCGTATTTACAAAAATAATCTTATTAACTTATATATTATATGTTTAACCAACAAAAGTCTATTTATCTTTTCTTAGTTGCAGATAAAATAGTAGAAAACGAACTTATGAAAATACACTATTGAAATTCAAAGCTTATTGAAATAATTATTCTTAAAATTAATTTCATAAGTGTAAAAAAAGTAAAAAAGATTGTAAAAAATTCAACAAAACATTAAACTATAAAAAATAGTTATATTAAAAGAATATGGAAATATAACATACATATCTATATTAAAACTTTCGTAACTTATATAGATATTCTTATGTGGTGTAGTGGTTAACATGTTAAATTTTGTAGGTAATTATCAGGGTTTGAATCCCACCTAAACTTTATTTTATGATTTTATTTCGAAAAAAGAGTGAAAAATGCTATCAAGTGAATTTGAACCCTTACCTCAATTTAAAAAACGTAAACTTCTACAAACTCATTTAAAGTGACTTCATCTATTTATTAAACACAAGTATAGCTATATTATTTTTGAGGGGGACCAAACTAATTTATTTTTTTAAATGCATAATTTTTTTTTTAAAAGCTGGAAGACCATGGGCCCCCCGATCCCCTGGCTACGCCTCTGTAGACAAGATCAACCGTTGTTGCAATTGAAACTACACCATAATATAGGTTGTGGAGGTGGATCAAGGATGGATGATTGAATCAATAAATAATCTCTTGCATGTGCAGCAAAATACCTAGAATTGGCAAGAACACATGAATTTGTGAGGTTAAGCTGCGGCATCTCGGATTGAATTCGTGCCCCAGCAGACTGCAATTTTGGATGGTAATCGCGCAGATGAAACAGGGGAGTAGATTTTCCCAATTATGCTGAAAATGAAGTAAGCTGTGGTTGAAATTGTACAAAGACAGAATTACCAACGGCCAATGACGATGAATTTAGTTTGGACCGCTCTGAGTTGGGACGGGTCGCTAAATTCATTGCCTATTCTTTTATTATTAAATAAAATTTTTACTTACCTAACAAAAAATCTTTAGAATGTCTCTATGTATTTTTTGGGTTGCGAGACAAGGCATATAACTGTATGTATTTTTTTTTAATTTTAAATGAAAAAAACAATACAAATTTATTTTACAGTTTTTTATATTTTTATTTTGAGATATGGGCAAGTTACATTGTATTATTTTTTGAAAGTTTTAAGAATAAAAATAGACTGGACTTCGTAGCAATGTATATTAAATTTTTTAATGAAATGAAACCCATCAAGTATATCAAATATAAATTATATAAATGTTGTCTTTGCGACCCAGCATCCTGTACCATTGGTGAAACCCTTGGTCGACCTTGGCTTGTCAAGATCCCAAGATCGAATCTCACTGACGATGTTGTCAGGCCATGGCCCCGAGTTTCGGCCCGCGACTTAACTATTGTTGGAAAATAATTTTGCTTAAATTATTTTTACTAAAGATTTATTTTAAAGCTTATTTTGTTTTAAATTATTTTTGAGTCAAAATAAAATAAGTCTTAAAAGGGCTTCCACTTAATTGGAATGATCAAGAATATGGGCTTGTGAGATTGAATTGAATTGGGCCAAATTCAATACCACATACCTATGGCTAGAAAGTTATGTGGTAGAGGGTCTGCCCATTAATGAGTTAGGTTAAAAAATACCTCCAAGGTCACAGTTGTCGAATCTAAGAAATCCTTTAGCCTGGCTGATTTCCTTTGGGAGAGGAAGATTCGTACGATTGTGAGATGGCTTTGAAGCTGTTGAAGATTGTTGATGACAACCATGAGAGGTAATTCTTGATTACTTTATTTGTTGAATTATTTTTGTGTTCGTGAATCCTCTCCAACAACTTGCCGATACTCCCTATATCAGGAGGTTTAAAGGTGCCGATGCAAGGGTATCGGGACCCTTAAATTTGAGATTAGGGTCTTAAAAAAATTGTCAAAGCATGACAAATTATCAAGTCTGTCCTTTCGTTCTTTTCTCTGGTTTAATAGGCCAATTGTGGAGGATTACTACGGGTTGCCTGGTGGTCAAGAATGTCTCCATAACCTCTTTATATCTGTTCGACTCCCACCAGATGCACAAAGTAGGGGTCGGACTCCAATTTTATGACAAGAATTGCCTAGTCAACCGTTTGCTCGATCTGCCCGAAGAGTCGTACAGATAGGTCCCTGTGAACAAGTCGACAAATAATCGGACCACCGGTCATCCAAAAAATAAAGGCCAATTGTGGAGCGAAAATAGATTTTAAGGGGGGCTAAATCAGAGAAGCTGAAACCATTTTTTAGAAGAAAAAAAAAGACTCAAAAATTTACAAAAATAGAGTGGATCTGGCTCCGCCCTCAAGTGGCAACCGCATGAACTGCAAAGCCAAACCTCTTTGTCTTTTTTTGTGTGTGGGTTGTGGGTGGTGGGTATGGGGTGGTGGCATATCCATTTATCCAATGTTATTATTCGAAGAATCTTTTCTTAAAAAGAAAATTCTAGAAGAAGCTGTAAATGTTAAGTTTTTCCACCCTGCATAGATTGGCACAGGATAATTTCGATTTCAAATCAACAAAATGCTACTAGTTGTGAGTAAATGCTACTAGTTGTGAGTTGATGGAGTGAGAACTGAGAGGTCCAAATTGTTCCGAAAATCTAATCTGCTAAAAGATCCCAAGGCAAATGCTTTCACACGCGAATATGTATGACGAGAGAATCTATAGACTACAACCATATTTGGATAGCTTACGTTTTATTCAAGAAGTGGTATAAATAAAATACCGTTGAAATGGACGGCCATTTTCGTCCCGACCAAACACATGGCATATACCATATGTTCAGCGAATTACCAAAAATACCGTTGAATTAATATTTGAATTTATTGTTTTGCCATTATTTTGTGGTAAGTATGTGAAATTATTAATATGCCCTTATCTATATTTGAATTGCCGTAATTACCCGTACTGATTGTGAATTTACATAATTACCATTACTATTGTTATGATCTAGACCATTAATTGCTATTAATCGTGTGGTTGTCATTCTTCTATCTGTATAAGTTGAATTTAATCATGTCCGTAAATCTGAAATTTAATTCATCTCGGTCGTCCATCTCCAAACTCATCCGACGGTTCTAAAGAAAGCTTCTCCGAGAAACTGAAGCTGAAGAGTCGTGACCGTTGGATCGTCTGACAACATCTAACGGTCGGCATAATGCAACGTAATCGGTGAAATCTCAACCCTTCAGGTAGACTTTAATCCAACGGTGTTGTTTTTACTTAAGTTTGGCAAGTTTGAGACCGTCGATCTAAAAAAATCTGACGGACAGGATTATACGATACACGAGATATATTTAGGTCATTGTCGAAAAATGCGTTATTCGATATAATTTCTCTCTCTCAGCAACCTATTTTCTTTCAAGTTTCTCTTCGACTTCCGATATTTCGCTGGCAAATCCTTTGCTTTCCAACGAATTTAGAAGTATTTTGCTAGTTTCAATCGGTGGAATCACCCTATCTCAGGAGATCTACATTTTCGAACCAATTTGAGGCGGTTGGAGTTTTACTACTTTCATCTTGCTTATTCCATCTGGTGGCTTTGACGTGTTTCTATTCATTTCTTCTTTAAATTTTTCAGTTGCATGTTAGGTAGATCTATTGTTTTCGAGTTGCATGTTGTTTTACAGTTTTTGACGTACTATATTGTGTAAATCTGTAAATTCTTGAGATTTATAAAAGCTACAGAAGCATCCAATTCCGGAGCTCAACGCGGATTAGACGAATCTAAGGAGACGGTAAACCACAAGTATTAAATTTGTGTTTTTTTAATTTTTCAAAGATATTCGATATATTGTGTTATATCAAAATCTTACTAATGGTTTATTGAGAATCTTGCAAAAATCGACGACAAATTCCTAACACAATACACTTCTCATCTTCAACGAATTTCCTCATCCAATCACTCTCTTTTAAGTTTTAACCCAACTTCGTCCACCCACTAATTCATTTATTAGATTACATATCTTGGCCTGAATTAAAAGCATGTGAAACTTTTGTTTCTGTTTTCTCTATTTTTAAAAGAGAAGTTTAATTTGAATGTTTTTGTAAGAATTTGTGAAATACCTCATTTGTCTCCCCACTTACTATGTGAATTCTCTAATTTGCCCTTACTGATTATACTGCCTAAACTTGGTGGACACATAATACAATCTGTAATCCTGGCAGTTAATTGCTTGTAATCGGATGGCTCACCTCAAGCCGGCTCCTTGGGCGAAAATGATATAGCGCACGAAAATCTCGCGCACGAACACACGAACGAGGGCAAAGTGACCATTTTACCCTCGTGTTAAACACAACGTCTCTGTTTAACACAGGGACAAAATGACCATTTTTCCCTTATTCGTGCAATTCGTGCGCGAAGTCCTTCGTGCGCTATATCATTTCTGTTTGTCAGTAACGAAGATGGAGTGATCTAGATCGTTACCCTACTATCATATCCAACGGCTGAAATTTGGCAGTGCTGAAAAGGCACACTGGGAGCGATGAAACACCTCGTGAACACAACTCTCGACATATTTTCTGAGAAGGGTACATACGCTCTCATCTTTTCTCTCCAAGAAATTCTCAAAAATTCTCTCTATGAGAATCTGCTCCAACTTTGATATGTATTCGATGGTTCTAAGACCATATTAGTGTGTACCTTGTGTGTATTGTGACAAATTGCCACTTGATTCTACGAACAGTGGTTTGTAGCTCGTTATATCCTTTAGAATTTGATATATCCCATGGGATTCGATTGTGTTTTTCAGGTTTTCATGTTCTTGGTTGAGAATCCACATGATTCTCAGCGTTGTTGTAAGTTGTGAACATTGAGTAAAGTAATAATATAGCAGTGAGCATTCTGGGGCTCAATGTGGATGTAGTCGGTATCTGAGGAGCCGGTGAATCATGAGACTTAAGATTTTGTGTTTTTGATCAATTTTAATGCTTTATTTGATGATTTCTATTAATACTGCAAAGAAGTTACTAACTGTGTATTTTGATTCTGAGATAACTTGAGACCAGATCCTAACAAGTGGCATCAGAGCCTGATTCCAAGAAAAGTCTCACATTCACGGTGAAATTTGAATTAGTCCTTGGCAATATTCGGTGAAACTCTGGTTGTTGAAGGCTAATTGAGTAGTTAATCTCATAAGCCCTCTGTAACGGTCTCTATTAACCCTTTTAATACTTTCAGTCTCCGCTCGATTATTTACTTACTTTGTTTTGGAACTATTACGGTTTGGATTTGAACAAATTTACAGCTTTCTTAAATGCACGGCTTGTAGTCATTCTGTGGTTCTATACGACATTCTTGTGAAGCTTATAGCCATTTTTGTTGACAATGACTTCATCTTATAATCTTGGTTGCTCTATTGCTTTTAGGCTGGTAGTTAGTCTTGAATTTGTTGCATTAGTCAATAGCTCTACTTGGTGGCTAATTGTTATTTTGACTGTTTGTAACACTACATTCCTTTGTGCACTTTAGTGATTTGGAACATAAACTGCTGCATAAATCTTGAATCATGGCTAGCAGAATTGAAATTAATTTATTTGATGGTAAACGTGACTTCAATAGGTTGAGTAAAAGAATGAAAGCGTTGTTGTCTCACAACA
Source organism: Pinguicula moranensis (assembly GCA_028565015.1). NCBI lineage: Eukaryota > Viridiplantae > Streptophyta > Magnoliopsida > Lamiales > Lentibulariaceae > Pinguicula > Pinguicula moranensis. The sequence goes on along the minus strand of JAOWBN010242986.1, from coordinate 4,975 downwards.
AGGTATACTATCCATTATTTAGTGATGAAGCTAAGTGGCCCGTGGCTGCAAAACTTAGGGTTAAAGAAAAAAAGGAAAAGCATATAGCTTAATAATTCTAAACTTGTATGATTCAGTGCTCAACAAAGTAGATGGTAATGAAGATCCCTTGATTTTGTGGAATAAACTTCAGTCTTTGTATCCATATAAAACTGTGACAAACCTGAGCTTGGTTAAGGGTGCCCTGTTTGCTTTCAAAATGGATCCTTCTAAGTCAATTGATGGAAATCTGGATGAGTTTTTAAGCTAAACCAGGATTTAAAAGGAACTGAACATAAATTGGATGAAAGTAGTCAAACAATGATTTTGTTGAACTCTCTGCTTGAAGGCTTTATTGTTGTGAAAAATGTTTTGCAATATTTTGGTGTGTTCCCAAAGTTAGATGTCATTCTTTATGGTCTTAAGGGGGTGTTTGCAAGTTCTTGTGGTTATGCTGAAGTAACTTTTCAAAAAGTCTTTTGAAAAAAGGAGCTTTTATGAAAAAGCTGGAAAGTATTTGCAAAATATGTTTTACTACAGCAAAAGTCACAAATATAGTGTTTGCATATTATTATTTTAAAAGTTACTTTTCTTAACTTATAGAGGAAAAATGATAAAAATATCCTCAAATTAAGTTTTTTTGTGAATATTGAATTATTTATGAGGTGAGGAATGTCTGAAATTTAAAATTTTAAATAATTACAAAATTATCACCGCCAAAAGTTACCCCATAGATGCTTCTAACTTCTTCTTTTTTTACTTCTCTACCGCCAAAAGTCAAAAGCAAAACATTAAAAGCCAAAGTCGCAAACACTCTAAATAGACTTTTCCACCGCCCAAAGCCAAAAGGTGATTTTCAGTGGAATTTGCAAATACCCCATAAGTCTAGGAAACACGAAATTAAGAACAACAGAAATTTGACAACTGCTCTTTATATGAATGTTAAACCTGAATCTACCTAACAGATTGATAACATATCAAGCTTTGAAAATGAGAAATAAGAAAAAAAATATATAGGGATGACAATAAACAGAATTTCAGAAATGATAAAAGATTAAACTAGGACAAAGGTAAATGGATAAAAGAAGAAAGAGAATGTTTTATTGCCATAAACCTGGTCATATTATAAAGAATTGCTTTAAATTGAAAAATAAACAATCTAAGAATCATGAATCCAATGTGGTTGCATCTAAGTTTGAAGAGGATGTTAGTGAGGTTTCGTTTTTCTCTGATTACGTGGTTGAAGCTCTTACTGCGTGTGATGATTCTGTTGGTGTTAGATTCTAGGTGCACCTATCACAGGTGTTCTCACAAAGAATGGTTTGTAAATTAAAATGAATCTAAGTTAGACACTATATACATTGGAAACCACAACAAATGCACTGTGGAAGGGACCGGGTCTATTAGTTTGAAGTTGTTCAATGGGAAGCAAGTTAGCATTTTAGATGTTCGACATATTCCTGATTTAAAAAGGAACCTGATTTCTCTAGGGGCTCTGGAAGAGTCTAGATGTATATTTTTTGCTCAATGTCAAGTGTCTCTAAAGAAAACAAGGTTCTTTTAACTGCTACAAGGGAAAATGGACTGTATTTTCTTGAAGGTAATCATATTGGTTTGAAACACAAATTATGGCATCTTCGTTTGGGTCACATAAGTGTGAAAGATTTGACAATTCTGCATTATTTTGGTTATTTGGGAAAACTCGGAATTTTTGAACTTAATTTTTCTGAAGCATGTATTTTAGAAAAACAACATAGGGTTAAATTTCCAAAAGGTGTTCATTCTTCTCAACGTGCACTTGACTACTTGCACGTTGACCTTTAGGGTCCCGTGGCTGCTTCCACTCATGGGGGCAACAGATATTTTCTAAGCATTGTGGATGATTTTATTCGAAAAGTATGGATACTTTTGTTGCGAACTACAGATCAAGCATTTTCTAAAATTTAGTGAATGGAAAATTTTAGTTGAAAATCAAACTGAACTTAAAATAGATATCTAAGGACAGATAATGGTTTGTAATCCTGCAATTCTCAATTTGATAATTTGTGTTCTAAGCTTGGAATCACAAGGCATAAGACAGTAAGATATACACCCCAGCAAAATGGGGTGGCTGAACGAATTAACAAAACTCTACTAGATAAGGTTAGAATTTTGTGTATGACATCAGATTTGAATAAACCTTTTTGGAGTGAAGTTGCGAACGCGGCTCCTATTTGATCAATAGGAGTCCCTCATCAGTTCTAGACTTCAAATGCCCAGAATTTGTTTGATCCGGTATAGACCAGAATATGATTCACTTAAGGGTTTCTGGGTGTGCAACATACGCTAACACAAAGTCTTGTAAATTAGATCCTATGTCCACCAAGTGTGTCGTTCTTGGTTACCAATAAAGCACCAGGGGGTATTTTGGGATAGAAGTGTCCCTAGTGTGAAAGTTCTTATAAGTAGAGATGTCATCTTTAATGAAATTGATTTTCCTGTGTGCCTAGTAAATCTTCAGAGAAATCAATAGAGTTAGAGGATAGGGATGCTCATTTCAAGGTGGAGCTTAGCAGAGAAGTCCTGTCACAAGGACCTACTGGGGAAACTGATGCAAATCAGTCTCTCTCTGAACCTGGTAAGATTCAAACTAACCAACACTCCCTCGAATTTCCCTATAGTATAGCAAAGAACAAAGGTGTTAGAGAAAAGAAAGTGCATCTAAAACTTGCTAACTTAGATGTTGTTGTTGCTGTTGTTGCTGATAATGTACTTCATGCTGAACTTGAAACCTATAATGATGTTGTTCACTCTTTTTACTCTGAAAATTGGAAGGCTGCAATGTTGGAAGAAATGAAATCCATTAGTAAAAATGAAACTTGGGAATTGGTGCCCAGACCTATGAATGTTAAAACATTAAGTTACAAATGGGTGTTTATGGTTAAGAAAGGTGCTACTAAATCTGAACCATGCATTTTTAAAACTAGATTGGTTGTCAAAGTTTTTCTACAAAGAAAGGGTATAGATTATAAAGAAGTGTTTTCTCCTATTGCAAAATATCAAACAATCAGATTAATGCTTGCTTATGTTGCTAGTTTTGACTTGGAATTAAAACAATGTAAAAACAACCTTCTTAAATGATGAATTAGAGGAACTGATTTACATGAATCAACCTACGGGCTTTTGGATATATAAAGACCATATCATGTTTGCTTGTTGAAAAAGTCACTTTATGGCATCAAACAGACACCTCGTAAAAGGTACAAGAGATTTTATACTTATATGTGAAAATTAGACTTTCATCGCTGCAGTTATGATCTGTGTCTTTATTTTAAACAACTTGAAAATGAATTTAAAATGAAGGATCTAGGACCTACCAAAAGAATTCTGGAAATTGAAATTCTTAGAGATAGAGAATCTAGAATAATTTTAAAACTTGATCAAACCTTGTATTTGTAGAAATTGCTTAAGAAGTTTGAGATTTATGGTTTGAAATCCGTCGCTCCCCTTAGCTACTCACTTTAAGTTTAACATAAATCAATGTCCTAACACCCCTTTTGAATCTGAGAAAATGAATAATATTCTGTATGCAAACATGCTTGGTTCTTTGGTGTACTCTATGGTTAGCACAAGACCTGATATTGTTTTTGTTGTCTCACTTTTGAATAGATATATGTACTTGCCTGAATATGAACACTGTATAGCTTTAAAATGGACTGCAAGATATTTGTTAGGAACAAAAAGTTTAGGACTCTGTTATGCTAGAAATGAATCTGGAACAAATTTGGTGAAATATGTTGATAGTGACTTTGCTAGAGATCTAGATTTTAGGAAATTAACTACCAATTATTCTTTCTTGTTTGTGGAAATTGTGTGAGCTGAAAGTCCCAGCTTAAGCCAATTATGGCTATTTCAATCACTGAGATTGAATACATTACTTTAGCATGTCTTTAAGGAAGCTCTATGGCTTCAGGGCCTGTTAAAGGAATCTAGAATATGTGACTATGTGCCTGTCGTTTAATCTGATAGTCAATTTCTACATATTTATGTAAAAACCTAATTTTTCATGAACGTACTAAACATGTGGATGTTAAATTTTATTTCATCTGTGATCTTATTTCTGAAAAACTTATTGAGCTTAAGAAAATACACTTGTCTAAATGTTGCAAATTCTGGTACCAAGATTGTGACCCAAGCCAAGTTTCATACTTGTCTGAAACTACTTGGGATGAACTAATTGTATATTAGTGTAACCTAAAGTATTGTACTCTTATTAGTTTCATATATACTGAATGATGAAAATAATTTTTTTCCTTTAGTTTTGTATATATATATATATATATATATAGTATGGATCATTTGGGTTGATGACTCAAATTGTGAAACTCAAATTAGTCCGTAGTCTTAAAAATTGTTAGGAAGAGAACGACCAGATGACTAAATTGATTAACATGTGGATCAATGTATGATCATGTTTCACAGATCATTGATACGAGGTATCTGTTAAATCGCATGAAATATGAGTATAAGGGGTACGTGAATATTGGACTCGACCTATATTGACTTGCATTAAAAGATCATGATGTATTACTAAAGAATTATTACTAAATGGCATTAAAAGATCACGATGTATCTATATTAAATCGGATCATAATGTATCGTTAGATGCCGCTTATGAAAGCACGGATTTAGATATGGATCCTACTGAGTCGCTCCATCTGATAAAGCACAGATCATTGATACTAGCGGATCAGCTGTGTTGCTGTCCGGACCTACTCTACACTTTTTGATGTTTTGTTTGTTTTTAAAAAACCTCCGAATAACGTGATACAGTCGTTGGATATGCATAATGTTTGGTACAGTACCAATCTCATCAACGACTTCTTGTATCCACATCCCCTTTTTGCAAGCCTCGCAAGCAAAAACATGTATATCTTTAACGGTGGAATCAGTCGTATTATGTTATTTGGAACTCGTC
>JAOWBN010242976.1:0-11975 GCA_028565015.1 Pinguicula moranensis | reverse complement strand
TTCTACGGCTTAATACGTTTCTTCCATCTCCGTTTCTTTCCATTATACATTCTGAATTTTTATCTGATTGAAGTTTCGTTCAGTTTGATAATCGCGTTATTTGTGTATCTCGTGTGCAAGAATAAGTTCCCGATTTCACGCTTTCGTTCTGTGAGCAAAGATTCACATCAATTTGATACCACGGATTCACCAGATTCAAGTACAGACATTCAAGTACAGACATTCAAGTACACAATCCTGCCAACCCCAACCCCAACATAGGAATGCTGAACAAATCACTAGTCACAGATGAATATATATTAGGATAAGCAAAGTTTATAAATTGCAAATGGAACTTATATCGCCTGGAACTTATATTGCAAATGGAACTTATATCGCCTGGAAATTTAACAGTAGGGCGTACAGCAGCGGCAACAATAAATTGAAAGAATGGAATAAACATCGATGCAGGAAAAATACATATGCCGTGTGATACCAAGAGTTCCACATTACACGCAGAAAAATACATAAGCGACGCAAACATAACCAATGGCACTAAAGAAGCTAGTTCGAGGAGATGAAAGGAGAATTCACCTGAGTTCTCTTAAGCCCACTATTACTCGTCGCGCACGGACCCGAGGACGACAGACCTGCAGGAAAATCCGAATTAGGTTAAGCGCACATGGACGACCTAGGGTTCGTGTTTGAAATACAAGATTTGGGGGAAATCTTACCTTGAGCGAATCTGGAGTTGGAAATCTTACCTTAAGCGAATCTGGAATGGGAGAATATGCGGCCTAGGGTTCGTGTTTGAAATACAATATTTGGGGGAAATCTTCGAAAGTTGTCAACTGGCGAGGCTTATATACGTGGCAACTTGTAATTTCGTCGACTTGCGAGGGGCAAATTAGTCATTCAATACAAGGTGTGTTTCACCGGTTAAGTCTGGTTTTCGTCAACCCTCGAAAATTCGGGGGTTTAAATCGCGGCTGGAGACCCGGTAAAACCCTGCCCGAGAAGTAAATCCCCGGGCAGGGTTAAAAATAACGGGGCACCAAACGGGGGCCAACGCAGGTTACCGGCGGTTTACTACTAGAAAATCGCCCTAAACCCTCCGAAAACCGGTTACCAAACGCACCCTAATTTGTCAAAATACGGGGATATTTGATGATTTTTTGCCAAACCCAGTGCAATTCACTCATGATTATGCCTGCAGACCGTAAGGGTACATGTCTCTCACAGGTGTGTTTGGTATCAGGTTATTAGAGATAAATGTCATTTACCCCCTTGTACTATATCTATTAGTTAACTTACTCCAATGTACTTTCAAAAGAGTTATTTTACCCCTGTACTTTAAAAAAAATCTCACTGCCCCCGAGTGTTGTTCACGCGCGATTCTGCGACTGGGAAATTTTTATTATATGGAAAAGTCAATTTTATCCTTACCCTTTTTCGAAAGTGTAAGGGGGTAAAGTATTTTTTTTAAAGTACAGGAGGTAAAGTAACTCTTTTGAAAGTACAGGGGGCAAAGTAACTCTTGGGAAAGTACATGGGAGTAAGTTAACCAATAGGTATAGTATAAGGGGGTAAATGACCTTTAACTCAATAAATCATGACTATTTCCATACTGTTGTCTGTAGGGCGTGGAATTTTTCCTAACACAGAAAAATTATGTACATGGGGGTAAATGGCATTTAACTCAATAAAACTCGCTTCCACTATTATAGCGGAAGCGATAGCGGGCGGTAGTAGCGATTTCGCTACTGCCGCTACTACCGCTAAAAACTAAATAAAAAATATTAAATAATATATTATAAAATTATAAAATTTAAAACAAATGTTCTATGAACAACTCGTAAGTTTATTATTATTGAGTTAAATGCCATTTTCCCCCATGTACATAATTTTTCTGTGTTAGGAAAAATTTCATGCCCTACAGACGACAGTGTAGAAATAATCATGATTTATTGAGTTAAAGGTCATTTATCCCCTTTACTATACATACTGGTTAACTTACTCTCCTATACTTTCAAAAGAGCTACTTTACCCCGTGTACTTTTAAAAACTAAATAAAAAAATATTAAATAATATATAAAAAATTATAAAATTAAAAACAAATGTACTATAAACAACTCGTAAGTTTTGTTTTTAATTTTATAATTTTTTTTATATATTATTTAATATTTTTTTTATTTAGTTTTTAGCGGTAATAGCGAAAGTAGCGGAATCGCTACTGCCGCCCGATATCGCTTCCGCTATAATAGTGAAAGCGAGTTTTATTGAGTTAAATGCCATTTACCCCATGTACATAATTTTTCTGTGTTAGAACAAATTTCACGCCCTACAGACGACAGTGTGAAAATAGTCATGATTTATTGAGTTAAAGGTCATTTACCCCCTTGTACTATACCTATTGGTTCACTTGCTCCCATGTACTTTCAAAATAGTTACTTTGCCTCATGTACTTTCAAAATAGTTACTTTGCCCCCTGTACTTTCAAAATAGCTACTTTACCCCTCTGTACTTTAAAAAAAACTAATTTATCCCATTGTACTTTCGAAAAAGGGTAAGGGTAAAATTGACTTTTCCATATAATAAAAATTTCTCAGTCGCAGAATCGCGCGTGAACAACACTCGGGTGCATTGTGATTTTTTTTTAAAGTATAGAGGGGTAAAGTAGCTCTTTTAAAAGTACATGGGAGTAAGTTAACTTATAGGTATAGTACAAAGGGGTAAATGACATTTAACTCCAAGTTATTAGTAGGTTATCGCATTTTTTTTATGCAGCTATCCTAAGTATTTCCGTGTTTGGTATCAATATGAGTTATCACGCCATAGATAACTCCTCTCACCCAGACAGAAGGGTGATCATGCCCTTTTTTTAATCCGATAAAAAAAGATAGGTTTATTTTCTATCCCTCACTCATACAATTTTGCACTTCTGAATAGCCATTCTTCACCTTCATAATTACGAATTGCCTTTGATATATATACCCATAATTCATTCTCTTCCCAGATCGCAACGAGCCCTAGCTCCGTTTTTCCGGTTGATAACTCTGGCTCTCTTGTATTTTTTTTATTTAATAAAAGTTTATTTACCAAAAAAGAACTCATGAACATGCCTACCAAGTATAGAACTAGTTGTTCTTCTTGCTGTCTTCGATCATGAACCGAACCACTTTGGGTATTTTCCGCAGAACCTTCTCATCCAGCGAGCTGTATTGTCTCTTCAGCTTGCTTTTTGCCTTTTCAGCATACAAATCCACTCGATCTTCATGCTTCTCGTACAGCGGAGAAAGCGTAAGCATCGTCACGAATGCTGCAGACAACACGAAAAAATCGCAGTTTCATTTCCATCAAGATCATTGAAGCAAACCAAAATATGAGGATAGGAAGTACTCACTGATGTAGATGAGGGTCAAGAAGTCGAACCAGTTGCCAACGATAGAGACGATCCACAAGCCCGAAACAGCCTGTTCATACCACATTCCCACACTTCACTTCAGAGGTGTTTTATTAGATCACACATTTGAGTACTAGTATTGACCCGTAATAGGGCGGACCTAGGATTTTTTTTAGGGTAGGCGAACTAAAAACAATTGAGTACTAGTATTGACCCATATATAGGTTCGCCCTTGGACCTATAAGATAAAAAGTAGAGACAATGTAGTAAAGATATTACATAGAGTAATTTCTTCAGATCCTTTCCATAAGCCACTTTCTGAAAGATGCAAACTCCAAAGATGCATATCTCTCTTAGTGAAAGAGCAACCCTGCTGCAGAAATCCTCTGGCAATTCTATCTCAGGTAAGTTAACAGATGACCTGCCACAACAATTAAACAGGCTTGGTTAACTATGAAATGAAAATTGGGGATATCTGATAAAGCATGCCTTTCTTATCTTGAACTAATGGCCTGACAGGAAACATAGTACATTCGTAACTACGAGAGCTCGAATTCATGAACTAATGGGCACCCACAAACTTACAACCACTCTGGCCGTGGACCGGCTGTGTATACATAGTATTGTAATAGATCCAAATATGCTACCCACAAGGATTTAGAGCCAGAGTTGGGGATAACAGAGCAGAAAAGGAGACATATTCATATAAGAAAGTGGGGGTATGATTCTGACCTTTTAACAAAGAATGAGAGATTGGACCACAGAAACAGAGTTGCTAAAGAGAGAATAAGAGAATGGCAAATGAAAGTAATCAAATGGTAGCCTATTCCTTCAAAGAGAAGCCAAATTACGGTGCCACCGGCTAGTAGAGCACCGGAGATCGGCTTGTTCCTCCATAGTATTACATCTGCAGCTGCAAGAATAACGAATAATTCGGAAATAGTCATCTGAATTCTGATCTAACAGTGTAATCTCAAATTAGAGGTTCACCCAAGTAAGAACGCAACTCTGATAAACTATTCCTTTGAGATATAATATCAAGTCATCCATATGTTTACAACAAATTACACATGAAAAATATTTACCACACTCCACGGGGCCGGAGCCAGGATTTGAATCGAGGGGAAGATGGGGTGAGATGCGGATTGGGGGTGGCCGGAATATAAATTGGGTGGGGGGTGGGGTGGGGGCGTAACTACTTTTTTTTATAAAAAAAATGGGAGGGGGCGACCTTTCCCTTACCCCTCTCGCTCCGCCCCTGACTCCAGGGGAAATGAATCACGGTAACAGAAGATGGATGCAATAAACTTATAGCGACATTAAACGAAATAAGGATAAAATTTGTTCGAAACAACGAGCAAAAATGATCCGGTGAAAAGAAATGACTCACACGTCCCGCCGCCGAGGGCGGAATGCACCGGTTTCTGGCGGCCGAATAGATGAAATATCTCTTGATCTGCTGCATCTTCTGGGCCAACCCTTTGTTCTGATGATTCCAGTGAATCGGAATCCGACATTTGAGAACTGAAATTCCTCTCTGCCAAAAAAGATCAGGTGAGGTTAAAATGAAAATGCATGAACGAAAACTTTTTTTGGAGTAAAACAGTGAACTATGACATGTCTAGGGTTAATTTTCATTTATTGTATCTGTAAATGATGATCATCGAGATTGAGCGGCAGGAAGGAGCATTATGAGAAATTGTTCTTTTGAATTATGATATTTTATTTTATTTTTATATGAAAATTTCTTATTAATTTCTACTGACTTTTTTTAATTAAATTTATTTTAAAAATAGCCAAATGGCCCAAATACCCCGACCTACAGATTATAAAAGCTAAATTACAGACAAACATGACTCATTTAGAGCTCATTCGTTTCTAAGCTAAGCCCATTAAGGCTATTTAGAATTCAAATCCCGGGTCCAAAATTAGGCCCTATCCAATTACATCGAGAAAATTAACTTCTCGAGCAGTGCAACTCTGCGGTATAGTGTTAGAAGACACATGCACCAAGACAATGACCCACACCGACGACTTGTGTTGTGGTTGGCGCGTAGAGAGACGACGGACGGTAGATATCCCGGTTCCAAAATTGGCGGGCGCTGGGGACCAAATTCCTTGAATCCATCTACTTTATCCCAACAATTCAAGGTCCTCATCACTTTAGGTCCACAGTTTACTTCTTAAGTCTTAAGTAGGATCGGCCTATGATTTGACACAGCTCTGTCCAAGCCAATCTGATACATCTCTGGCCATTGTTCCATCCGTTCTTCTGAGAACAAGAAGCGATCTAACCGGCTGCAGCATGCCCCTCCTTTTGTAATGCAAGTAAAACGAGTTCTCTGAAGTGGAAAATCGGTGAGCCCTGTGCTGAGAATAAACTCATTAAATTCTTCCATTTCTGCGTACGGAAGAGGGGCTTTACTTTTTCGTTCATCCGAATTTTCTAATTGCATTCAAATCCCATGCTAAAAACCATCTTGCCGTAGGATCACTATCAATTCTGTCCTTAATTCTTTTCCATAGAATCCTCTTCTTTTTTTAGAGTACAAGGAGAGTAAATATTTACTAGTTTTACCAATATGGCCTCCTGCTCGGATTTCGGGAATACGGTCCAGGAACGGGAATGATTTTCTATTTCTAAAATTTTTTGATCCGGGAATGAAAATAGGTTATTCCCGTACCAAAATTCCAAATGGCCACATTACTTGAATCTTTTTTCACAAGTTTTGGATGCATATGTCTTGAGCACCACAACAAAAAGTGCCACAAAATTAAATATCTATGTTCTTAAATAAAAAAAAACATTCGATGTTTTTTTTTTTTTATTTTGAACCTAACTTTATATGACTTGTAGGAGTACTTTGCAATCTGAAATACAAATTTGGATTGCCTTCTAACGATACAAACTCAAAAACCTGCAAAATAAAATTCAAGAATAGTAATTTCAATTTGCTAACTTCATCAAAAAGAAAGTGTCCTGCAACCTCGTATATTATTTTAATTATATTACTATTATACCTTCTCAAAAGTACTTTATTATTAAAAATATATTATTAAATTCAATAATAAATATACGAGAGATGCCAGGGATTGCTGCTGAATGAATGAGAGATATATAAATCCCAATCTTTTTACTAAACACCCAAAAAAACAGAAAAATGATATAGCGCAGGACAAAAGAACGCAAGACAGTGCAAGACAGAGCTATTTTCACCATTATACCCTCGTGGTAAACACTGATACAGAAATTAACACAGGGATATAATTGTCCATTTGATGGTGTCTTGTGCTGTCTTGCGCTCTTTTGTCCTGCGCTATATCATTTCTCATGTACTTCGGTTTCTGTTGAAACGGCTCGTGTAATTTTGCCATAATTTTATTTATTGAAATAATTTCTGATCCCGATTAAATTATTTTTTAAATTTTATGCAGGTTTTACGGGAAGAAATAGAAAGTTCTTGGGATATATTCCCGAAACACCAGGTCGGCGTTAAAGCGGTGTCGTATTTGGTTTATCGTTGTGATCCCTCAAGGTAAATACAGGAAGACTCCGTGCATTATCAGATCACTATCGAATTCGACGATGTGATTCCTTAAATAAATTGCGAAGAAACAGCCTACACGAACCCTAATTCGTTCGTAGCGGCGGTGGATTTTCTGTATAAATTCGAGTAGTCCTGATCAATTGTCCTATCAATTTCTCATTCGACACCTAGCTCGCTACGAACCCTATTCCTCCTATATCCTCTGCCTCTCAATCAATCTGCCCTTCTTATCAAGGTTTGTTCCTTCTTCTGTCGATCGTGGACGGTTTATTCCTGATTCCAGTTGTCGTGAATCGATTCAGGTTTTTCCTTTGTGAATGGTGGAAATCTCCGGTGTGCAGTTAATGGTCACCCCCTCTTCTTGTTCCGGAAGAGGGTTTTCAACGGCGGTCGCGAATTTTCTCTGTTTCGGATCCTGCATGGTGGGTTGGTACTACCGCTGCCTCGGACTCGACCCTTGAATGCTTCGTCGATTCCTGTTTTGATTTCGTCGATTGAGTTGTTGGGTTCCTTTCTCCTTTTCTTCTCATCTGATCAATTTACAATCCCGTAAAGAAAAATTTCAAGAAAATCGAAGGAAAAAAAAGATGCTGCTTAGCAAGCAGAAGAAGAATCTTCCCACGGGAAGACGGATCCTGATTACCGTTACTGTGCTGGGGAGCGCCGGGCCTATTCGGTTCGTCGTCAATGAGGATGAACTCGTCCAAGGAGTGATTGGTACTGCGCTAAAATCATATGCTCGCGAAGGAAGGCTACCGGTTCTGGGATCTGATCTGAATAGCTTCATGCTCTACTGCCCACTTTCGAGCGCCGAAGGTATAATTTTTGAGCCAATTATATATATGTTTTATTTGAATCATTCTTCCTTTCTTGCGTGAAGTTTGTCAAATTTGTAATGGATCTATACACAAACAATACTAGGGCGAGATCAAACAAACTTCAGCTGGCTGAATCGATTGCTCCATGACTCAGAAATCAGATTGATCCAATCACTTTGAACACTTTTCTTTGTGCAACTTCATCCATGTTTTCATTATTTATTTGATGTGAAATGTTTCCCCACCTAACAACATGTTTCAGAGGGACCTCTATCAATTGGTGGATTGCTTATTTGACAATAGTTGTAAACTCTGTTAACTGATGGGTTTATGTTGTTTGTGTTCTTTTTAACGATTGGCTTTTCCTTTACAGTCTTTGGGTTGCCACTCAAGATTATGAGTGGCTTGTACTTGTACTGTTTGTTTGTTGTATTTATTTATATGGAAAGGATCCTATAGTTCATATCAGCTGAAACTCATGTCTTTGGTATCTCTTGTTTGTTCCAGCTCTTAATCCATGGGAGACAATTGGATCCGCTGGTGTCCGCAACTTCATGTTGTTCAAGAAGCCGCAAGTTGAGAACTCCATCCACGGTCAGAAGTCAGCTTCGCTATCGCGTAAGGGAGGTGGAAGCTGGAAGAATTGGTTCAACAAATCCCTCAACCTGAAGATATCTTCTCACTGAATTAGATATCTTTTCACTGAATTAGCGTGGTTGATTATGTTATTGGCTGTTTCTTCGTACAAGTTGGTCTTTATCGCATCTACTGGCCGTTCTCTGTTTGGCCCGGAATAAGTGAACCGTTTTGGTTTCGACACTTCATGTCATGTTGCTTCATTATTGAGTCGGTTCTATCCGTCCATTGCTGTATCGGAAAAGCCAGTGTGGTTTCTCCAATTTCAGCTGTATTGTATTCACTGTGTTTTGTGTATTATTTCTGCTCTTTTGAGGCAGATTTGAGTAATGATCTCTGCACGTCCTTCGCCATATTTTCTTCTTATCGCTGAACTATGATGACAGACCATGTGACTTAGGACAGATCTGTTTCACACTACAAAGTTCTGGTCAACACCTACTTCTTACCGAACCACTTAAACCTTATTGATCTCGTGTATGCTTGATGGTTCGAGCTTAGACACATGACATATCAAGAACACTGGATCGTCTTTGATGCACAACTCAGTCAATTGCAGCTCACCTAACCTTTTTAAGGTGACTATTCTTCGTTTCGCGATATGTTATGATATTTCTAAGAGTAGCACAATTTTGTAAATCACTGCAATTTGATACCTTGGCGGCGAGTGCAAAAGATTTTTAGTCTCATCCTTAAATAAATGCTCTTAGAAACATGAGAAAAACATATCGAAACATGAAAAAAAAGTACTAGATTCTAACTCAATCACTATGATCGATAAAGTAAATTCCATAGGGTTAAAAGTAAAAATACGAGGTTTGACATTTTTTTTTATCATGCTTCTAGATATTTCTATAACTATGATCTACTCATGGTCTGTTTTGCGCAACCTTCTTAAAATTATAATTGGCTTATACGCACATTTTTTTCAGAAAAAATAGTGTTTTGCGCAGCCAACCTTCTACTACTTGTTCTTATTTTAAGAAAGAAAACCTTCTAAAAAAATAAGCACCTCCTGAAATATTTTTTTTTTCTTTCTAAAAAATAAGCACCTCCTGACATATTTTTTTTCTTCTTACAAGACAATATTATTTTCATGAACTATTTTGTGAAGGTTATTTTGGTAATTTATTATTAATTTTGTAATATATAATTAAAATAAAATTTTAATAATTATCTTTGAAGTACGTGTGCAAAACACCACCCCTTCTAAAAATAAGAAGAAGTAGTAGAAGTAGAAGAAGGCCTGCGCAAAACAGGGCCTCAGTGTACTCTACGTTTGACTTCTAAATATTTCAACAACCCATGCAAAACATTTCTAAATATTTCTTGTTTGGAGGAATCTAAACTTAGTGGTCACGTACGCAGATAAGCTATTCTTCTTTATCGGAGGAAGTTGTATTCTCTGTTGCAACTTGAAGAGAAACTAGTTTTTCACAGATAAATCAAGAGAAACTTATCATTGACAATTCTTTCAACTTTGTGTTAATAATGGACTAGAGCAAAATGACTCTATTAAATTCCAGTGCTTCTATTGAGTGAAGTTGTTGGAACTCAATACATCAAATGACGCAATGCATATTTGGTCGCAATGGAAACAACCTCTTTGTATAATTAGAAGGGTAAGGTCGCGTACACCTGACCCCCCAGACCCCAACCTAGTTGAAGATATATTGGGTACGTTGTGAATTGTGGAAATCAAGAGAAGCTCAAAATACATAGGTGGATGCATTAGGTCTGTTGGTAAAAGAAAACAAAAAATGTTTCAAACGTTTTTTCTTCATTTGACATTATCGCTAATCATTATTCAAATGAATAGTGATAAATAGTATCAAATTAATAGTGAAAAATCTCCTATAAATAGGTTGCGTTGTGCACCTATTTCAACACAAAATATATAGAATTCTCATGTACTGAGAATCTAGAACAAATTCTCTAGAATTGCTGCCAGTGAAAAGGCTCAGAACCCAACCACCCCCACCTCCTGAAAAAGAAAGAATATCGCTAAACAACCAAAGGTAAACGACCCCAGGAATATGGCACGCATGAAATTCCTATAACTGCGGAAAGAAAGCCCATTTCTCTCGGGACTGTTCCGAGTCGAAAATGTACCTTTCACTCCCAATGATCCTAAATTATGCGTTTGCTCCTATGCAATAGTTGCTGATTCTTTTCTGAAATGGATTATGGATACAAGAGCAAGCCAACACGTAGTGAATGATCGTGCTGGTTTTATTGAGTTTCATCACTGTGGCGTCGGAACACAAAGGGTAACAAAGGAAAATGGCAGTGAAGAGGAGGTCATCGGTATTGACACCTATAAGCTTCAACTTCGTATTAGGAACACTCTGTTGTTCACAATTTATGTGCCAGGAGTACGTTGTTGTTTAGTTTGAGTAGTTTCTTTGATACATTTGGATTTTTCTTTTAACTTTTGTCCCAGTGGATTGAAAATTTAGTATGGTGACGATGTGTTTGTTCACGGCTCATATAAACATGAATTTTGCGTTTTTGATTTGGATAATATTTACAACAATAATTTATCCATTGCCTTAGTTTTTAACGTAAATACAACTTTTGAATCTGTTAAATGACATGATAGACTTGGTCACATTGGCCAAGATTGGTTAACCAGACTCGCTAACTGCGATCTGTTAAACAAGACTCGCTAACTGCGATCTGTTAAACCAACTCACTAAGGCTAGGTTGCCTGAGTGTGAACCTTGCTTATCTGGAAAAGCTAGCAAGAAGCCTCTCGATTAGGGGTGTACAAACGGGATATCGGGACGGGTATTCCCGTTTCTCGATACCGTCCCGATAAGTATCAGGACCAAATTTTTGGTCCCGATACCATCCCGATTTCCCGAATACTTGAACTTTTTGGGTAATCGGGAATTCAGGTCGGTATTAGGTATTCCCGATTTCCTGAACTTGAAAACAGATGCGCGATGCCGGACGGTTCAGGTTTGGGTATTTCCCGTCTTCCCGAACCCGAATCCCGAAAAACAGAAAAACTTGTGAAAACTGAAAAATCAAAAAAAACGTAGAAGCAGAACCACTGGCCAGTAAAGCAAATTAGCAGAATGGTGATTGGTGAATCCGTGAATGGTCATGGACAGAGTCCACTGGCCACTGAATGACTGAATACCAGATTACTAGAAGATTTCTAAGTCCACTTATCCACTAGTCCAGAAGATTTCTAAGTCCACTGGACCAGAACATAACTACACAACTACACTACACTACTGGCTACAGGCTACTGCAGACCTGCAGTGCAATGCTTCAACTTCAATGCTTCTCTACTTGATAAATGATTTATGATTAAATGGAAGTAGAAGCTGCTATAGGAATTAAGAACACAGCTTCTGATGGCACCATTGATATAGGAATTGCAAGAATATCGCGGGCCATTATAGCCAACACAGGATACCTAATAGATAATAATAAGTTATTTCAAAAACAAATCGCATTAAGAACACGACCACCCGTACTGAACACAACTTCTGATGACATTGTTGATATAGGAATTGCAAGAATATCGCGGGCCATTCTAGCCAACACGGGATACCTAATAGATAATAATAAGTTATT
>JAOWBN010242965.1:0-11976 GCA_028565015.1 Pinguicula moranensis | reverse complement strand
AAATTGCAAAGTTCTTATCCTCAGTCTCCTCTTCACAGAATAGTGCAGCCTACATAAACATAAAGCAGAAGCACTAAAAAAAAAACTTAATGAGGAAATCCATACCCATGGTGGAGACTGATTTAGTAACAAAGATAAAACAAGGAAATTGCCGTAAGACTGATCTAAGCTTAGTGCAGCATCCATGCGATACTCTCATGTGTCCCTTAGGGCGAAAAAAATAAAGTTCCACAGTCTAACCCATTTGAGGAGCTTGAATCTGACAGTGAAGGATCATCATGTGGCACAACCACTGAGTATTGGAATGCAATCTGAAGGGTCGGAGGTTCCTTGCTGTGCCTGAGAAAAGTTTCGTATGTGATTTTATAAAATAATTTAAACCAAGAAAGCAAAAGAAAATGAATATGTGCAAGAATTACTTTCGCGAGATTGATATGAGTTATACTCATTCTTATATATGTTTTTTATGAATTAAAAAGATGGATCAGGAAGAATAAAAGAACACAAAATAAAGTCAAATATAATTTTGAAAAAAAAACAGCGATCTCCCAGAAAATCATTCAAGAATAAAAATCAACACAATTTACTTCATTTAACTAATTAAGTTGATTGACATCATAAATAAACAATGTTGTTGTCACGGAAAAATACAGTCAGATAACATATTAAAACGTAAAATGCAAGATTTTGCCACAAAATCAAATTTCTGGCATTGCTTATACTTGAAAGTGGAAATCCTATTCTCATTAGGTTTTTTGTACACATTATATACTTGGGCCCAATAGTGGCCCAAGTCCACAATGACACACAAATATACTAACACTCTCTCTCACAATGAACGAAAGATATCAATCAAACTTATCTTATTACAAAGCCTATCCAAGTTTATCGCATTAAGGCCCTAGGTGAGACAATCAACAGTCTGCTCTTTAGTAGCCACATGACCAGCTCCAGAAGCCCATTGGTTAGCTTTTCTTTGATGAAGAACATGACAATCTCCACATGCTTGGTTCTATCATGTTGAACCGGGTTATTAATAATACTGATAGCTGACTGGTTGTCACACCATATATGCATATGTGCTCCCTCATCTATCTTCAGCTCTACAGCAAGGACCTCAACCACATCATCTCACCAACACTCAAGGTCATAACTATGTACTCTGCCTCAGCTATAGAACGAGCAACAATTGACTGCTTCTTACTCATCCACAAGACCAGATTGTCTCCTACAAACATACAGTATCCAGATGTAGAATTTTTGTCATCAACACAGCTAGCCCAATCTGAATCACAATACTCCTCAATGCATACATGCTCATTCTTCCTAAATATCAATCTCTTTCCCGGTGCACTCTTAAATATCTCAGGATCTGGTATACCGCATCCATATGGCCCTTTTCTCGGGTCATGCATATAACTGCTCACCACACTAACAGCAAATGAGATGTCAGATCGGGTGTGGCTTAAGTATATCAGTCGTCCAACCAATCTCTGATATCTCTCTACATCTACCGACTCATCAGCATCAGAACTCATATTTACCTTCTGCTTGATAGGTACCCCGGTAGGCTTGCAACATAGCATGTCTGTCTCTGTGAGCAAATCCAAGCTGGTCCTCAAGCTACTTCGATCCCAATGAAGTATTTCATCTGTCCCAAATCCTTTACCTCAATCTCCTTGCCTAGTTTCACCTTCAATTTTGCTATCTCTCTCATCATCTCCTATATTAATCATATTATCCACATAAACAGCCAACATCGTGATATGATTTCTAGTGTCTTAAAAAAACAGTATGATCGACATTGGTCTGCTGATACTCCATGTCCACCATAAATTTTCTGAAACTGTCGAACCAAGCTCTCTGGGATTGTTTCAGGTCATATAAAGATTTTTTGAGCCTACAAATTTTTCTCATTGTCTGATTAGTGCCAAATCTTGGAGGGATCTCCATGTACACCTCCTAGAGTAAGTCATCATGAAAAAATGCATTCTTCACATCGAGCTGATGCAGATTCCATCCTTTGTTTGCTGCTATGGAGACCAGGGTCCTGACAGTATTAATCTTGGCCACATGTGCAAAGGTCTTATCTAATCAATGTCATAAGTCTGGCTGTAACCTTTTGCTATCAGTCGAGCCTTGTATTGCTTTATTGCTCCCTCTGAATTCTGCTTCACATTAAAAATCCACTTGCATCCAACAGTCTTATTCTCAAGTGGCAGTGGTACAAACTCCCATGTCCCATTCTCATAAGAGCCTCCAACTCCTCTATCATAGCAACTTTCCACTTCGGATCTTTCTTTTCAACCTGCCAACACTTAGGTACAAAGACTGTCCAAAAAAGCAATAAAACCTTTGTAGCTAGGTGATACGTGAGAGTAAGATATATAATTGGCAATATCATGTGCGAATCCATACCTATCAGGTGGAACGCCCGCATTAACACGGGTGGTTCGCCTCACCGATAAGGGAGAAGGCGGAGCAGTATGAAAATGAATAATATCACATGTGGGTGCTGAGTGATCTATAGTGGGTGGTGCAGATGTCTCCGGAGTCGGGGTTAATCGAGCATCAGGACATGAGACAAGCAACTCATCTCCTGTCCTGCGATACCTATGACGTAGCCCCAGAGTATCAATATCACTCAAATTCATCTCCTCGCCACCTGTGTCTTGAACTGGGCAAAGACATGGAATTACCCCTACCATCCAGTATGTGGCTCTACAGACACGGTATGTGGCTCGTCTCTCATGCCGCTCCCCCCTTCTCGCCATATACTCCACTCACTATCAATGACTCTTCTCTCATGTCACTTTCCCCCTCTCGCTGACCAACCTGAGGCAAGTCCTGGAATGGTGAAGGCTCCCCCGAGTGAAATAAGGCTCAAATTCTCGTAATGTAACATCCATACTTATAAAAGATAGGCGCTTGACCAGACTCCAACAAGCATACCCCTTCTGGGTAGATGAGTATCCCACAAAAATACACTTCACAGCTCTTGGATCCAACTTACCGACTCGGGTCGATAATCTTTCACAAAACATACACAATCGAATGTCCGCAGTTCCAACATGTCTCATCTAGTGTCAGTCAGTGCCTGGAATGGAGATTTTCACTCCAAAACTCGGGATGGTACTCTATTTATCAAATAAGTTAATATCATAACTGCTCGCCCCCACAAATATTTGGAGACATTCATAGATATCATCATACTCCTCGCAACCTCAAGAAAATGACGATTTTTTCTTTCTGCCACTCATTCTGCTCTGGTGTATAGGGACAAGTGGTTTGATGTCTAATCCCATGAAATGATAGATAGTCCCCAAATCCCTTATTCGTGTATTCCCTGTCATTATCAAACCTCAGAACTTTCATTAATGCATCAAATTGAGTCTGAATCTCCCTGTGAAACTCTTTAAAACAAGCAAAGAACTTCACTCTTATTTTTTACAAGGTATAACCAAATAACTCGAAAGCAGCAATCAATAAAAGTCACAAAATATTGATATCCATTAACTGTCGAAGTCGAACAAGGCCCTCAAGCATCAGAATGTACGACATCAAACACCGGAGAACTCCTATGTCCAGAGCTAACATAGGACCTCGAGTATGCTTACCCAACTCACAAACATCACATACCAATGTACCATTACTGACTTGCGCAAAAGATCGAGGGTACAAGCGGATTATAAGGGAAAACGAGGGATGACCTAAGCGTCTATGGTTCAGCAACAAATCTGTAACGATCCTCTTATCCCTCTAAGATCTCTCTCAATGAAAGGGCTGAGGTCATGCCCTTTCTATCCAGGTGCCACAATCCATCATGCCACGTGCCAGTCCCAAGAACTCTGTCTGACCCCTTCTCCTGAAAGATCATCTGTGGAATGTCAAAGATAACACAACAATTGAGTTGAAGAATAATAGCAGTAATTGAGAGAAGATTAACAAGAAATGAAGGACATGCAAAACTTTGGACAATGTCAGAGTGTCAGTGCAGTGCACTGTACGCTTACCAACCATTGGTCGATCAGTACCATCACCAGTCTTAACACTAGATGAGACTTCTAGGGGAGTATAGGTGTTGAACTCCCCAGAAGATCCCGTCACGTGTGTGGATGCCCCAAAGTCGCAGATCCAATCTGGTGCGCCAGTAGTGGTAAAGGATGCAAGTGCCAGAGAATCATACATACCTCACACAGTTCAGTGTGGAGCAATATGAACAACATTACCAGACACGTCTGACAGGGTGGATAGACGATCGTTAGGGCCTCTACGCTCATCCTCCTCAGCATCAACATCTAGGTGTGTGCGATGACTACGTCTACAACCTCGAACTCCACCTCAATGTCTGCTCCATCCCGACTCTGTCTCTTTCCTCGGTCTGGTACAAGACCTCATCAAATAGTCTATCTCTCTACAATGGTAACAGGTACAAGTCTCATCATGACCTCCATGACCATGTCTGCTCCATCCCGACTCTATATCTCTCTCGGTCTAGGACAAGACCTCATCAAATGACCTATCTCTCCACACTGGAAACAGGTATGAGTCTCATCATGGATGGTAAGAGAAGTAGGAGAAGACATATTCATCCCCTGAACCAATTTAATCAAAGCTTTCAGGGTCTTAGGATTGAGCTTACTCAGTGCCTCCAATCCGTCTTTCTCTTCCTTCTCAACCATCATCGCACCCAACCACAATCAAAATACCAAGTAACAAGCCACAACAACAAACAAGGTCTTCAATCCTCCACACAACACTAACGAAACTACTTAACAATCCGATCCACAAACAGCACCAACCCAAACATCCACTACGCACAACATGCAACCTCAACGATCAGCAAACTGATCATCCATATCCCACTCCACCACAACCAACTCAATCCACTACATGCCTAGTTGGATACACCAAGTCTAGGCAACATCAACAATCTATGATCATCAATTCGAAAAGCCAACACAAGCCAAAAACAACAATATCCATCAACCGACACCGAATCAAGAAAAAGAAATATGACAGATTCGACGAACGACCCAAAATGAAGATTCTGATTTTTCCAAAAAATTTCGGCGGCGGCGCGTGGGATTCCGGCAGTGGCGCGTGAACGCGCGTGCGGCCAGGGAAATGGACGGCGAGTTCGTCCCAACCGTCGCACGCACCTGGGACGGCGTCTCCAGGACGGACGCGCGCGGATCCAGCGTGGCAGCGCGCCAACTTCGCGGTCTACGCCGGATCTGGGCATTTTTCCCGGCCGTATACAGCAGCTTTTGACCAGGCGCGCGGTGGGATGGTGAGATTCCGGCATTCTGGTGAGTTTTCGGCATTCCAGTGAGTTTCCAGCGTTGATGTCAGATTCCGGTGAGGCAGATTTTAGAGTTTAGAGATTCCGACTCTGATACCAACTTGAAAGTGGAAATTGTATTCTCATTATTGGTACACATTATATACTTGGGCCCAAAATTAGCCCAAATCCACAATTATACAAATAAACCATCAAAGAGCATAAATGCCTGTTTTCTAGTATTAAGGTCGTCAATAAGATGTACAGAGTGGTCAGCACGGAACACATCCAAATATCTTATACTGGAGCTTATGTAACAAGAATAGCCATGATAGGACTACAAACTCCTAATTTTTGTATACAAACATGTCATTGTGTAAAGCCAAGTGCCCGTGAAATAGAATTTTGGTAGCAATCAAATTGCAATTGCTTCAAGTAACCATTTGATTCCATCACAATCTAACTGGTTACAAGTGTCGGAGCTTAATCATGCAGCGAGCAGAACCGCGTATCACTCAAGCATAAGCATTCAAGGCATCAATATTTGCCACTAAATATTGTCACGAAAACAACCAGAAGGCAATCAACTATATACAGCCGACCTGGTTTGTGTTTACTAAAACGGCCTCAATGGCCCCTGAACCCTCTGTTATATTGTGTTTTGCTGAATCAGAAATACCATTTTCCCGTCCAGATACCTTCTCTTGCACCTTTTGACACCCAATAAATAAGAAAGAATATGAAAATATAAGCAACTTCAATAACAACTGGAGTGTAGAAATTAGCAAAAGGTACCAAATTTATAGGAAAAGGCCGTTCAGCAACAGCATGCGAGAGTGCAACAATTGCCGCCTGCTGTTCGTCAGTCAATGGGGCATTCTGACAAATGAAAGGAGCATTGTAAGGTTATTTAGATTTCACGAAGAAACTGTTAGTTGTGTTCAAACACGGGCGCACCGGCGCAGTCGACAAACACTGAGAAACAAATGAGCATCAAAGACGTGAATAGACAAATAGAAAATAAAGAACACATACAAGATTCGTCACTACAAAAAGGATGATATTTGAACGATCGAATGCAGCAAAACATAATACGAGGTAGGATCTCCCCTGGATCTACAGTTTAGTAGCCTAAGAAGTCACGAGATTAAGCAGACCAGTAGAATGAGAAATGGTGAAACAAATCAAGAACCTGTTCCCAGGTGGAAGCGAAGTTGTATCCCTTGGAGACCGCGCCAGATTTGGGAGCGCTAGCCTTCCCAGTACCGGCCGCCGTCGCCGTCCCGGCTGCCGCCATTACACTTTCAGAAATGTATTCGAGTGAATTATGCAGCAATCAGAATATCAATCCGATCAAATTGTTCATCCTCAGTAACAGAGCTCCGACGCCATACGGTTGAATTTATTTATTTATTTTTCTCTCGCAGTAAATTTCAATTGTTGTTAGAAATGCGCATAAATTTGCAATTTCTTATGACTTATTCATGTTATTCCCTGCTTTTATTCCATTAATAAATTTAATTTTAATTAATTTCATTAAATAGTAGAACTCGTTGACTAATAGCTTGTTGCTGGGAATTTTCTTGTCCTATATCTCCTTCAAACCGTTCGACGAATTTCCTCATAGAATTCTTGCTGCAACTCGGAAGAACTTCTTACAAATGAAGCCACACACATTCAAATCGTTTTCTTCAATCAGATTCTTTTCTGGGTCAGCAACGAACGTGCTCAAAACAGGTGATATTTTGAAGCAAGCCAGAACTTTTTCGTTTTCCGACATCAGCGAATACTCGAAGCTAACACACGATTCCAATCCACTGCATTTCGACCTGGATTGTGCAAAAAGTGCCGGGTTTGCACGTATTCCTGTACCTGGGATTCTCGTCGCTTCGTTGTTCCCCAGCATTATTGCTTCCCACTTCCCTGGAGCGATTTATGCAAAGCAAACTTTGGATTTCAGGTCTCCCGTTTTCATCGACGATTGCATCACTGGTGAAGTTCATGCAGGCAACATTCGACAAATGAAGAATAAATTCTTGGTGAAATTCGGTACAAAGTGCTTCAGAGATGACGGTGATGTTGTGATTTGTGGTGAGGCCACGGCAATCTTGCCCGACCTAGTGGTGGAACGAGCAAGTCAATCATGCCTGAATACTGAAATTCTGCTTCATGGCAACGAACCTTAATTTTTGCATATTCTCTCTTGTTGATTAGAGATATGGGGTTGGCTTCTAAGGTAGTCTCTAATCTTGGTTCAGCATGATCTTGTCACATTTGTAGTTTGAGAATGCAAGTAGACATGGTCTTCCTGCTTAGTGCTTATGAAAATGAAGTTTTTGATGAAAATACCACAAAATGAAATTTTGAGGCTGATAAACCAGTTTATATTCTCATCTTGATACCCTCTACAGATATCTGAAATCTTGATTTTGCGTGATCAGGCTTATGGTTCTCTTATGGATTTCTGGTTTAGTTGTAGGTCCTCTATGCATAGTTTCAGGCAACAGGGATACCTATATTACAAAGATCGCATATAAGAGCAAGTTTGACTGTAAATCCTTCACATGTTCTTATTCATACTGCTGCGTTATTCTTAAACTAGATTGATTATTTGATGAAAGTGGAATTAAAGTAGAAATATAGCCCAGTTGTGCATTCCACTTTGTATTTACAATATATGAACTACAAACAGAGAAAAACATCTAGTAAACCGGTTATAGCTGCAATGAATTTCTTCATTCTGTCAACTGCATTTAGTAACCTCCAATTTTGACAGAGAGAAATAGAATCAGATATTCTGATCATCACAGGCCAGAAAGGAAAGCGACCCCTGTAGAAGGCAACCATGAGTTTCCACTAATTAAACCAGCAACTGTAAACTTTGTGGCCTCTGACGTCCCAATGACATGGAACCCAGGCCAGTTCACCCTGCCGGAAGTCTGTGCTCCAGGGCCGGTGTTTGCATATTCAGAAAAGTACAGTGATCTGTAAGTAGAGCTGCTGGCACCCTTCCATTCGACCCAGCTCCAGCTTGAAATCTCTGCATCAATATATGTCTGCATTACCACAGCCCTGGAGTAGGCTTTCCATGGCCGTCCCAGATAGGAGTCGTATGAATTTTTTACAGGAGCAAAATCCGAGCCAACTGTGATCTTACAGTTCTGGACTGAGTATCCCGTCTTCTGGCCTGGATCGGTGCGCCCATTTGCCAGGATGGCGTTAAAAGCCCCACCAACACGGGGGCGACGAAGGATCAGAGTACAGCTCTGAAATACAGCAGCAGCATTACCGAATATGAAGTCAATGGTTCCAAGGATGTCACATTCGCGATAAAACTGGCGTAGGGAAAGAGCGAAGAGCGTGTCTTGATAACCGGCGATGCTGCACCGATAGAAGACCGAGCGGTCGGAGGCCACTGTCAGGGCGATGGCTTGGTGTTTCTCCGGCCCGGCAGTGTTCTGGAAGCCGATGTCCCTGGCTATGAACCCATCTCCATTGACCGCTGAAGAAAGAAGAGGAGCAGTTATTTTCGTTGTGATCAGAATTTGGGCTTGTCAACACAACAATCGCCTAATCACATAAAAACGCATCAAATACAAGTAGGTAGAAACTTGCCACACTAGTGGTTAAATATATTCTAAAGAGATATACAAATCTTATATTGACTAAATGGATATACATACATACCTCAACCAATGATACTATCATAAATAATTTCGAATTTGTGGGGACATTCATTTTCATGAAGCCGTCACATATCTGACTCAACTTTTTTGTTAGTATTCTTCACTTAAAAGAGGATCGAAAAGCACAACACGTTACACGCGTGCGTTAGTAAAAATGGCTCACTGAAAGTTGAAGAGTCTAGCAGGGAAGAGCCGCCTCCGACGCTGCCACCGCCAGTGATGATAGTTAAATATTTTCCGGCGCCGACCAACGTAACCCCGTCTTTATCGCACACGATCTTCTCGTTATAAACTCCGGCTTTCACATATATCACGAACCGCACACCCGTGGCCGCCCGAATCGCCTTTGAAGTTCCCGGTTCCGTCCTTGGATACCACAGCGTTTGCTTTTATTCTTCGTGGTGAAAGAGCCCTTAGGCGAATGAATCTTCCTATCCTTTCTTGAGGGCTTCCTGTGCTCTGAAGCAGCTTTCTCTGCCGGATCGAAATCCAGCTCGGAAAATCTTCCTGGAGAAACCGGCGTTCGGTACCGGTGATCAGGTTTACGAGAGCTAAGGAGTTACTGCTGAGTTGAGAGAGATGTTCCATTTTGTTATTAATTTGTGCAATGTGAGGATTCGATGGCGCGTGTTCCTCGACGATGTCCTTGCAAGTTTGCTGGAAGGTGATGGCGGCGCTCAGCCACGTCCGGATGTCGGATTTCTGCTTTTCCGGCGACGTCTGGAGCACGGTGAGTGCTTGGTCCAATCGTTTGAGGGACATTGACATTAGCTCTTGACAGTTAGCTGCAGGGGAAAAGGAAAACACAGGTTTTACATTTTCATGTCAATAAAGCAATATTAATTATGTTTATATCTACTAAATACCAGTGGTATTGATGATGTACATATAATTATGTTTATAAATGATAAAAGATCAAGAATTTAATCCAGACCTAGACAATTTCCTACATCTTATAACCGTTACGTCGGGTCCTCTTGATATGCAAAACATGACTTAAGCTTTGCTTCGAGAATAAATAACAAACTCTGACTTTACCCGCGGTGGTTGCAGCCAGTTGACAAATTTCCACGGAGGAGCCGCCACAGCGGTCATCGTTCACATACGATTCCGGCAACACCGTCTCGTGTATGGTCTTGTTAACCAACGCATACAAGAAATTCGCATGTTGATTCTTCCTCTCTAAACCCATCAAAGTTTCAACACACAACGTGGTATACATCGTATGCCCACATTTCACTCTCACAGCCTCTTCATAGGCTGAATTTCCAGCCAAGGAGACAACACTGAAACGTACAAATGCTACGAAGAAAAGAATGTATTTCGAAATATCCATATTTTTGTCTTGGAACAAAAGTTGGCTGCTCTTTGTTTCGGTTGATGAAGGGTGTGCTGTGCGAAGCCATTTTATAGTGGGAAAAAGAAGTGGGGCATATTCTGGACTGGAACTTTTTTGCGAGTTTGTTTGGGACCGAATTGGCTATACAGCGGTGACGTCATTGTGGTTTAGAGAATTTATGTTTAAGGGGCTGTTTTGTATTTGTGATTTTCTCTTTTTATTTTTATTTTATTTCTTCTTTTAATTTTATATTTTTTTATGAGTGTTTTTTCAGCGATGCAGATTGCAGACTACTAATAATAGCCATCCTTCTTCATAACCGGCACTATGTTTGCAATCTAATGTGGATAGAGAAAAACTCTGATGAACACCAAAACCGCAAATGGGACTAGACAAGGAAGAAGTTTGATAAAATTATACAAAAATTTAAAAAGTTATTAAAATAGTATTTGCAATCAAATTTTATAAATTTATTAAATAGTATTTATAGTTAAATTTGGTAAGATAACTTTAATTCATTTATGAAATTGCCATTAAAAAGTAGAAGTAGAAAAAAAAAGTATTCTCTTACATACTTAAAAAAAATGAGTTTTGACTGAAAAAAGAAAAAGAAATAAGAGTATAAGTGAAGTTTTAAGATACTATTTTTGGAATAATTTTTAAAAAAAATAAAAAAAAAATAATCTAAAAAAAAGTACAAAACCTAAATATAGAAAAAATAATAATAAAAGAAGTGTTTGTAAAATTCAGTGGCAGATCCAGAGATTTTGGTATATATAGGGTTCGAATTGTTTTTTGAAGGGGCTGTAAAAAAATCATCTAAAAATAAATTATTAAATTATATACTATTATTTTATTTTTTTAAAAAAATCAACGCTCCGGGTAGATCCACATAGTATTGAAAACCCAAATTGTTCTTAAGAGTTAAGTTAGTGATTGAGGGTATATTCTATTCTAGTCAGTCTCCTTCTGTCCAGAGAGGGTGACACAAAACGGATATGGTGCTGTGGGGGAGAACCTGAAAAGGTAGGGCTGGGCTGGGGATGATGGCTCTATCACTACCAGGATCAAAACCTCAATATTTTACTTGCCTAAAAAACTGCACCTAAGTGCTTATAACAACTTAAAAATAAAAATAAATACAGAAATTGACTTTTATTAAAACATAAACATTGATAACGATTTTACTACTGGAATGATAGAATCTATAGAAATGTTTGCAATGATTAAAAATTAAAATTGATTAAATTTAAAACAATTGGACTTCTTGTGTAGTGTGAAAGGAAAAGAAACAGAATATAACAATTGCGAAGTGATGACAAATCCTTTTTATAACAAATTAATTTTTTTTATTAAAATAAAGTAGACTATTTACATATTTACAGAATTTGCTCATTCTTAAAACTCTATCATTAAACATATTTGTGAGCCTCTAAACCAGTCACTTAGACTATATTGATCCAATAGGTTCTTCACGTTGAAGTTTTCCCAAAGTCGAATATGGATTTTCTCCCGAATTTCACCTTCATGTAGTGTGATCGGTTGAAAAATCTTTCTGTTCCGCGTACCCCCAATCTGCCCGCTGTTAATAATAGAGATTAATTAGGGGAAGATTAGTCCTATATCTTGTAAGATAAGGTAAGAATCAATTTATAAGATTCTTACCT
>JAOWBN010242954.1:0-11976 GCA_028565015.1 Pinguicula moranensis | reverse complement strand
GAAAAAAAGGAGAAGTAGAAGGAGAAGTGGAGTTTTAAAACACTGATTTTGAAATTAGCTGAAAAAAAGGAGAATGGAAAAATTAATCTAAAAAATAAGAGGTACAAAACAGGCCAAACTGACTCCAACATTATACTTGGTGAAATTCCCAGTAGTTGTGTCGAGTGTGGCATCAGTTCCAAGAGAAAGATTCCAAACATCAAATGCAAATATGTTCAATATATACATGACCCTAGCAGTTAGTGTCCCCCGATTCGTGGGGGGCGCACACCCCATTGCCCCGTGCCCCAATTTTTTGCCTGATTATCCCGCGCCCCTAACAACACTGACAAGACGGACTTAATTGATATTTTTCTCTCATCTTGAGAAGAAGTGCTGGTAGTTTATGATAAGTCTAAAGCAGTGTTGTCTGGGGCGCTCCCCAGGCCCGGGGCGTACAGGGCACCGGCGGTGTTGCCCGCGGATGACTGGGGCGCGCCCCAGGCCCGGGGCGTACAGGGCACCGGCGGTGTTGCCCGCGGATGACTGGGGCGGGCGACACCGCGGGGGCACGCCGTAGGCGCGGGGGCGCACGAAGCTCATGGGAGCGCGGGGGCACAGAGGAGCGCAGGCGGAGTGCGCCAGAATGGAAGCTGAGTTCGTGGCACCGCTGCCGTGATAGTTTCCTTCTCCGTTCGATTTTTGCACTTCTAGGGTTCGGTGCGCGTCGAACATCGGACTTGTTGTTGACTGTTGTTGCTTTTTCTTTTATTTTTATTTTTATTTTTTTGTTTCCTTTTTCCCTTTCCAGTATTCCAGTTTCTTTCCATTTTTTTCCTTTTTTGTGCATTAAAAAATTATATTGCTTTTCAAATAAAAATAAATAAATATTTTTATATTTCCATTGTATTCTTGTTTATAATAATAGCAAAAAGTTATTAAGAGCTTCAGTTTCAATTACCTAGATTAAAAATAAAATTTGCATAAAATTATATTTTCATTCTTAAGCTTTAATAAGATTGTATTCATGAAGTATGAATATTTTATTTTTTGTAAATAAATTATTTTATATTAATTTTTGATGGATAATTATATAAATGAGGTAAATATATATTTATTTTTTGAAAATGAGAAAGTTAGTGTGCCCCGATTTGTGGGGCACACGCCTCGTCGCCCCACATCCAATTTTTTATCCGATCGCCCCGGTGCGCCCGCGCCCCTAACAACACTGGTCTAAAGACTTATGTATTATTTCATAATAAGTGTAACCTGTATAAGCTTGAGGGCTCATTTGAAATATAAGTTATTTCATTAGTCACTTTACAAGTAATTCACTTTTCTTTCTGAATGCAGTATGCTGGAAGAGTCATCATTAACAATTTTTTTAGCTTTGTGCTAATAATAAACTAAATCAATGGCTCTATTAAATTCCATTGTTTTTATTAGTGAAGTTGTTGGAAATCAATACATCAAATGACGCAATGTATATTGGGTTGCAACAGAAACAACATCTTTGTATAATTAAAAGGGTAAGGCTGCGTACATCTTCCCCCAGACTCCAACTTGATTGGCAATATACTGGGTATGATGCTGTTGTATGTTTCAGCTAAGGCTATGGCTCTATATGCTCAACTTGAATTATATAGGAAGGTCCATGGAGTTCATGATAACTTTAATTTTAAGTGGATCTATGCTTTTCATTTCTTGTATGATTTTTTCTCTTGGCAATGCTCCGAATTGCCTTTGTTGCATTCTTATTTCTAAGTTCTAGTTTTGTTTTGATATATTTATTATTTTAATTGTTGGTGATCTGAACTTTTCCCAAGAACTATTGTATAATGTCCTGCCATCATGCCAAGAATAAAAAGTATTTAATCCTCTTGGGATTTTTTTGTACTCTTCAGTGCCGTGAATTTTGCCACTAACATAATTTCAACTGCATGATTTTTTGGTACTTTTGTTAATTTATATTTGCAGATCCCTATTTAAATATAGATGCTGATACAATGTCTCCATTTGAGCACGGCGAAGTTAGTCATCCTTCTCTTACTTACAACTATTATGTAGCTACTGATTTACTTTTTTTTAAGTTATTCACAGGTTATGCTAACTTCTTAGGTTGTTTAGTTTGAAATGTTATGATCAGTTTTGGCAACCTTTTATAACAGGTTGATCTGGATTTGGGTAATTACGAACGATTTTTGGATGTGCGACTAACTAGAGACAATAACATTACGACAGGGAAGATATATCAGGTACATTTGGCACTGCATTTCTAATGTTCAAAACTTGTTCATGTTTTTAATTACTTTGTGATTCCCTTGTCAGTCTGTCTTCGAAAAGTAGCGGAGGTGAAGTTATCTTGGGAAGACTGTACAGGTTGTGCTAACTTCTTAGGTAGTATGTGGTTCACTAGGAAATTTGCAATTTTATTCGTGATGATATCCATATGTATGTCAAGTGCATGTGGTCCCCCACATTACGGATGCCATTAAGGATTGGATTCAATCAGTATCTTTAATTCCAGTTGATGGAAAAGAGGGTCCTGCCCTGCAGATGTTTGTGTAATAGAATTGGGTGGGACAGTAGGTAAAAATCCTGGAGTAGTAAAAGTTGCATCGAGAATTAAATACTCCTCTAATCTTTTGTTATTATTTCATGGATAACCAATATTTTTTTTTACATCTAGGTGACATTGAGTCGATGCCATTTATTGAAGCTCTCCGGCAGTTATCCTTCTCAGTCGGTAAAGTTGCTTAATCATCTCGGATTAGGTGGAACAATAAGTTTTTGCTGATGACAAGCATTGCATATGAGATTTTTTCTTTGAATAATATTTTTATAATTTTTTTTGGTCATTGTTGACCTTCATTTTGCTTACAGGACAAGATAATTTCTGTTTGATTCATGTTAGCTTGATTCTCGTCCTGGGGGTCGGCGAGCAAGTAAGGACTCGAGCTTCTATTTTGAATATGTGCAGGACTTATTTGTTGTTCAAGTTAATATGCATCTTGATCAACCTGTTTTTGGTTCCCAGAAAACTAAACCTAACACAGTATAGTGTGAGGGAATTGAGGTCATTAGGTTTTGACTCCTCATTTTTTGGCTTGCCGTTCTGAAAAGGTACGCTTTTTATGCAATAATGAATCTTTCAGGGGAAAGTTCTTGAGTATCTAACATGAAGGCCTCTAGAAAAACATTAATCATTCATAGTGCAATGTTTTCTATTTTGTTATGACTCATCAACAATATTATCTCCCATATGGATATACGAGAATGGTTTTCTAATCTACACTCATTCTTTTTAGAGGGCTAGAATTGATTTGTTTTTTTCCTTGCGTTACAGCCTTTATTGGAAAGTACAAAGCAGAAGACATCTCAGTTTTGCCATGTCCCTGTAAGTTCACTGATTTTTTTTTTTTTTGCAGTATCTTAATTTCTTATTTTCCTCCTACTTATTTGTGCATCTAGGTTGGCAATATTCTTAATATACACAACGTCCCAAATATTTGGCATGTTCCTCTTTTTCTTCGGGTGAGTTTCATTTATTCATAAAGTTGATGCTACTTTTATACTTGTATTTTTTTAAAATATTATTATATTTCTTACTAGAATCAAAATGCTCATGATGCCATTCCAAGACATCTGGATTTACTGAGGTAAGTATTTTTTGCAACATAAGCTAATGTATAATTTTGTCTAGTTAAACAATTTAGGGTAAAACTGTTTTGCATTTAGGTTGTCTATAAGCAAATTCAGGTGAAATCAAATTGCATCAGATGTTATTGGGGCATTTGCTTTTCTGAGATATTATGTTTGTTGTGCTGCAGTGTTGCCAATCCTCCTGATTTACGTGAATGGACTGAAAGCTTTGAAACATTTTCTGATTCCCTTTCTTTCACCCAATGTGTCTGTATGCCAGTGTGGTGCCTGTGTCTGGAGGATGAATGTAGTTTGTATCATACATAAAGCCTTTCAGATTTCAGCATCCTTAATAATTTAACAGCATGGTAATGAGAGTGGTCTGTTCCTCTTGCTATAAAATTTTCTTCTTTCAGAGACACAACTACTACTTTCTTTCAAGTACAAAGAGCTGTACGCGGGGTGCAGAAAGCTGGCAAGTGATGGGGACTCTCTTCATCGTGAACGTCTGGGTTACGTAACTAAATTTTTTCTTTCTTTTCTCCTGGTAGGGTCTACACAAGAGAAGGTATATTTAGGGCCATCTATAAGTATGTATTCCTGATAGGTGC
Source organism: Pinguicula moranensis (assembly GCA_028565015.1). Lineage (NCBI taxonomy): Eukaryota > Viridiplantae > Streptophyta > Magnoliopsida > Lamiales > Lentibulariaceae > Pinguicula > Pinguicula moranensis. Next base: position 7,744 of record JAOWBN010242954.1, on the reverse strand, counting down.
GTGTAATTTTCATAGTTGCTGATTAGATGGTCAGTGGTTAACCCTTGTGTGAGATGGAATTAGTTCGAGACAATGGGCAGAACTTTTTGATAATTAATGACCATTATTACGATATCTATCTTGTCTGATATATGCAATCTGCGATCCTTTACTTGATTTGTCTGAGTTATGTGTATTGTTTGATCTGAGTCTTGAAAGATGAGGTAATCATGGATACTTGGGTTCTTATTCCTGATATGTATAAAAGAGCTACTTAGATATGTATCAATGCTGCACGCCATGGAAGGTGCTGCAGATATTGGAAATATGAACACTGATAGAAAAAAGTGCACGCACAAAACTGGTTTCAATTTCTTTTGAGAGTGTGCAGATATGCGGTATCGCAATGTCGCGCTCTGGAACCTCTTATGGCATCTCGTTGTACTCTAGGTAAGAGATATGTTTCTGCAACTTCATTTGTTCGTAGAACTTGGTATTAAACTTCTCTGCCTTTCATATACCAGAATGTATTGGTAGTGCAGTCGCTGTCTCAAATAGAAATAAAATTGAACACAACTCATAACATAACGGAGCTGTTTGTTATTCATTGTCTACAGATGGAAAATCGCTCCTTTCATAATTGATTCGATTCAATAATTTGCCTGTGGCCTGTGGGCATATGTTGTTTGTTATTCGTGTCCAATGAAATTTTAAAAGACTTTTTATTTCCTACTTAACTGCGGCAGGTATAATATCTTCTCATATGACTATCCAAACTATTGTTTTCCTATTGTTTAGCATCTGGCATGTTCAATGGATTAAAGGTTTCCCGAATCTAGAATTGCTGAAATGGCTTTATGTCTGTCTACCAGGGCTATTAAGTGGTTATCATTTTGATCAAATCTCATATGATTATTGTATACTGTAAGTTATGGAACCTTGGAGGACAGACTTGGTTATGTTTCCGGTTTTGTATGTCGAATCTATATAACAGTTGATGAATAGCAGGTGACTGCCATTACAAAAATGCCAAATTCATGCAGTTTTGTTTTATTTGTTGTCCAAGCTTATGGAATCTAACATCCAAGCTTATATTTGAGATTAGATGAAGCCTTGTATGTATTAATATTCCTTTGATGACCAGTTTCACTGTCACTGTTACTATTACAGACGCCCTTTTTTGCATGCAACTTCTCTTCTATACTTTTTGACTTCCCATGTTCTACATCTTCTATACTTTTTGCAGTTAACGGGGGGTTCTTCTTGATAAAAGCAGGTAGAAGCGAAATCAAGTGCTTATTACAAATCAAATAGCAGTATTAAATCCAACAAGGTAGTTCAACGATGATTCCAGACGCTAGAAAAGGCTTTTATGAAGAAATAACTTACAAGGTAATTCAACGATGATTCAACAATCTTTCAATTCCCAGTTTTTGCAAATATACGTTCTCATGCAAATGAAACTACAAAAATCAACCATACAAAAACTCAAAGTTGTCAATAGTAAGCTAAAAACAGAGGTTTACAGTTTTTTTCTGCAAAATGTTTGGACACAATGCACATAATTAGTAAACTGAAGAGATTGCAGAGAAACCAAACATGCAAACAAAAGCAAATTTCATTATCAATCCTGGCGCATCAAGAAGATATTAAACACAATACAAGTTTTAACATCCAAGTTGCGTAGAATAACAAATAAAAATCGGTTCTTTTGATGATGATGTTTACAAAAGTTTATCAACAAAGTGAAAGAGGTCATGAGGCAACCCTAATCAAAATATCATAAACAGTTCGAATTATCAAATAGCAACTTATGCACAGAGTAATAGCTGTCGAAAAGAAAAGGCCTAACAAGGTTCATTTGTTGATCAATCACAACCCATAAACTTAGGTAACCATCTTTCATTAATCCAACGGTTAAGAAACCTAATTATACAAACTAACATAAAACATTAAAACCAGAAAATTTAAAACAAGGTAAAGCTTTTCAAGAGCTGGTGAATTTTGTCACCGCCTTGGTCCCTTCAGAAACAGCGTGTTTAGCCAACTCACCGGGCAGCACCAGTCTAACGGCAGTCTGAATTTCACGAGAAGTGATGGTGGGCTTTTTGTTGTAACGAGCGAGCCTAGATGCTTCCTGGGCCAATTTCTCGAAGATATCGTTGATGAAACTGTTCATGATACCCATGGCCTTGCTCGAGATCCCAATATCAGGGTGGACCTGTTTCAGAACTTTGAAGATGTAGATCTTGTAAGTCTCCGTGCTCTTCTTAACCCTCTTCTTCTTCTTGTCTCCGGTGGATGCGCCGGCGTCTTTCGGTAACTTCTTTCCAGCCTTCGGCTTCTTCTCCGCTACCGGTGCCTTCTCGGCGGCAGGCTTCTTCTCCGCCGGCTTCTTTTCGCCCTTTGGTGCCATTACGCTTCCGGTTTTAGTGAGGGGGAGAAAGCAACGAAGGGTCGAAGAGTTGAGTGGAATCGTAAAGGCAATCGATGAATGAAGAATTGAGAGTAGGGCTTGTTGTTATATAGAGTTTGTCGTGAGATGTGATTGGTTGATTCGATGTGCTCTGGATAGACTCCACCATCCGTTGATTTTAATAGAGTTGACGGTACCGATGAATTCTAAGCTCACGAGTCTCGGAATTAGTTAGGTGGAATCTTTTATCGGTAAGTACCCACCATATCCGCTCATATTTCCTGCCGTTTTGCGCAGCCGCTTAAAATTATAATTGGCTTTTAAGAACCTCGAACTACGAGATTGATGAGTTATTTTTTGAAAAAAGGTGCTTATAATCCACTTATAATTTTAAGAAGACTGCGCAAAATAGGGGCGAACATATCATGAAAACCTATAAATATTTCTATTTGTCTTCGGATCCTATGATGAATCTAAGGGTGGGCATTGGGTAGGAGTGATTAATTGGGAATATAGATCGGTATTTTCGATATCGTACTCAAATTTTTTTATATTAGAAAAAGTTATTGATACTAACTTGAAATATCACTGAATTATTGAAATATAGAATTATAAATATTGGAGTTTTATTTTATTTTATTAACGAATTATCAAATCGTACATATTGTGAATCGTGATCACAAGTTGGATATCGATTATGATCCAATTTATTGAATACCCGATTAAGATCGAATATTCGTATATATACCAATCGATATTCAGTATACTTAATAACGATCGAATTTTCGATCACCCCTAGCATTCAGAATTCAAATTTTTTTAGTTTTGAATTATTTTGATTTTTCAGATTCCGACCCAAAACCATTATTCAAGATCTCAGATCGAAATAAGATTTCAGTTCCGAATTGAAATTTCGGACGGCTCAAAAATTTATTTCGAATTTGATAATTGTTTTAGTAGATTTTTCTTTTCTAATATACTTTCAAATTCTGAAATATTTTGTTTTAATTTTAATTTTTTTAATTATTGTTTGAAACTAATTTTATTATTTAAAGTTAATTCCTAATTTTATTACATTACATTTTTAAAACATATTGTTTAAAACTAACAAGAATTCTTTTTTTTTTTATGGTTTAAAAATGCAAATTGATTGTCAAAGACGATCCACGAATAGAGGAACCACCACTTATCTCAAGCAAGCAATATCAGTTACTTGTGGCCACAACTCTGGGATTTGAACTAATGATATAGGAAGGCCTAAACATCCCTCCAATCACTAAATCAAGTGCTACGTTTCAATGGAGGAAGGGGATTTCAACTTTGACTTCTTTTCTCTGATCTGCTGGTTTCTTCTTTTTTGCATCTATTCACTATAAATGCAAACTCAGAATGGAATCAAAAGCCATGAAGCTGTTAAGTGTTAGCTGGTACATATGAGCAACAAAGTGCATATGTAACCTCTCTGAGCATGTGGATATCAAGAAAGGAACTGTTACATGCAAAAATCACATCTATGGTATTAGCAAAGAGCAATCACCAGATCTGTCACCAGCAACCTCCTGATGAGGTCCTGCTAATACTGGAGCTCAGAATATGGTAACTGTCATTGTTCTCTACAACTATCCCAAAGATGATGTACTGTAACCAGAATAACTACTGTAAGAAGTAAATCCCACATAAACTTTGTGAATAGATCAAATCATAAATATGAAATGGAAAGATTAATGCTCAAATTTTCAGCATCAACTAAAATAAACCACATAAGAACAGCGATTTAAACTCAAGTTCCACAACAAAAGCAAGGATTTAAGGTTCCAATCCTAGTCAGGATTGTTGTTTGAATTGTGCTATCTGTATAAACATAACCTAATTTCTCTAAAACTAATCTGAAGTTCTGGTAGAAAGCAAAAACAACTAATACTTATCATCAACAAACAAAAGCTCGAACTTGGCTACAGACAATGGGCATTCATGAAATCATAACCACTTGGTTTTAACTGCTAAACTCCCAAATGGAAATCCTTTCCTACAGTCTGATGGATGGTAGCAGTAGCAGAATAAATTTTGAAGCTAACATGTATTAACTAAAAAATTACGAAATTTACAATTTTTAAACAGAAGGGAATCAGCTATGGATAGCATTGAAATCAGGGCCTATTCACATCTCAGATGTTCGGCACAAGCACAACTAAAAATTGGCAGCACCAGGAGGAACACCTAAGAAGGACTTCAAGCCTGTCATAAGTACCTGTCAAAAACTCATCATCTTCCTTTCTGCATCTAAACATTGAATCGAGTATAAAAAAATTTCAAAGCTGTTTCGAAAAAAGAAATTCTACTGTCAGCAGTAAGAAATAAAGCATTTGAAAAACTCCAAGTCGCTATGTTATGTTCATCCTCAGATGAGCAAGGCTGCAATCATATCCCATTCTAGAAATTAGACCACCAGCAGCTATAAAGCTGGGCAATCCAAATTGCCAAAAGGATCTGCCATACTCTTTCCTCATGGACTCAGCATCATTCATATCTTAAACAGAAATACACTGCAATTGCTTCACACACACAATACAATAACACATTCCGGAAAAAATAAAGGTCGAGTTAGAAATCTTCGAAGCCCAAAATTTCCCATCGAGAACCGGAGATTACCGGAGATTCAAATCACTGCCAGAAATGTTTCATACGCGGCTGCTGGATGCAAAGCAAGTAGGAAGAAAGAGCCGCAAACAAAGTCGAATTGTTGGCGAGAAAATGGATCCTCATTGTTTGTGACTGTGAGGGCCGAGGGGTATTTTCTTTCACGTGTTGGTTTTAGAGATGGCATGGGCCCGGCCCGCCCGGGGGACTGAGCCTGTTACCTGCCTGCTTTTTGTCCCGTCTTTCTTTAAATTTTGCTAATGTGAGCCCAATTGCATAATAGAAAAGCAACTTAAAAACAACTTTACCCAGTATATTCTCAATTAAGTTGGAGTCTGGGGATCTGATGTACGCGGCCTTACCCTTATAATCATACAAAGAGACCGTTTCCGTTTTGCAATTCAGGCGAGTATCAATCCCGGAACCTCATAGTTATGAGGTTTAGTTGCTCACCACTTGAGCCACCAGGACTTTATCAATTGCAGAATATACTCATTACTATATCATAACAACAAGCATAACATTAACTTCGAATATTCAAAAACAAATTGCATTCAACACACATTTAGGGCAAAGGGGCAGGATTTCAGGGGAGGGGGGTAAACATATATTTAGGGAGTATGATACATATTTAATGGACAAAGTATACATTATGCCTAGGGTTGTGTTTTTGGGTAGATAATAATGAATAAATTAATCACAGAATTTATTTACAAGAAATGGACATGTTCCTCATACATGAGGGAACACTCCTACTGAAATGCGATACAGAAGAAATCAGGAGGTAGTACACTTGGTAACACAGAGTAGGGCGTCGGATCAAATCCGCGATGGCCACCACCTTTGGCTTGGAATCATGTGCCGTGAGCCAGAGTCAAGTCTGTAGTATTGAAAGATTACCTCATCTTTCAAGACTCAGATCCAACAATACACATAACTCAGACAAATCAAGTAAAGGATCGCAGAATGCATATATCAGACAAGATAGATATCGTAATAATGGTCATTAATTATCAAAAAGTTCTGCTCAATGTCTCAAACTAATTTCATCTCAAACAAAGGTTAACCACTAACCATCTAATCAGCAACTATGAAAATTACACGCACCTATCAGGAATACGTACTTATAGATAGCCCTAAATATACCTTCTCTTGTGTAGACCCCTACCAGAAGAAAAGACAGAAAAAACTTAGTTACGTAACCCAGCCGTTCATGATGAAAACAGTCCCATCACTTGCCAGCTTTCTGTACCCAGCGTACTGCTCCTTGTACTTAAAAGATAGTAGTAGTTGTGTCTCTGAAAGAAGAAAAATTTATAGCAAGAGGAACCGATCACTCTCATTACCATGCTGTTAAATTATTAAGGATGCAAAAATCTGAGATGCAATTTGATAATTCTTGCAAACTAAAGGCATTATGTATGATACAAACTACCTTCATCCTCCAGACACAGGCACACTGGCATACAGACACTCGTCAACGCATTCAATTGAGACTAAATGTACATAGCAAAAACAAATTGACGACCAATTAAGCATAATTAGAAATCATCAAATCTCTCAAGCTGTGTTTGTAGATAAAGGAAGTTTGAGTACCTAATCAAATCGACTGCAGTAATCCTACAGGTTGCCATTTTGAGGATTATGAAGATATTGCTCCAGCTGCCCAATTGCCGCAAAAATAAAACCTACAAAATATAAGCCATTCAAAGTCTTTCAACCCAAAGATAGCAATTGCAGTCTAAACACATACTAGTACGAACAACCACATCATAAAATATACATATGATCACATTAGACAAGATGTCAGTTAACAAAATATGCACAGACAGTTATGAACTACGTAGAATGTTATAATAGAACAAAACACCAATAATGACTCACAAGGAAGCACATGAAAATATTCAAAAAAACTCTATCCAAACAGCTATACCTAAAAATAAAGGAGAGGGGCTCCCAGGGCGAGACTTGAATTCTGGATGGAACTGAACGCCCACATAAAATGGATGGCCAGATAATTCCAAAATCTGCCAAAAAGAGATTTGACGAATAGTACAAAAGTCAATCATAAAATCTAAAAGATAATGATTGAGATAGAGCACGAGATACTAACCTCCATCCTACGACCACTTTCATCCTTGCCAACAAACTTCAACCCAGATTCTTCTAGAATGCTTACCATCTCTGGGTTAACCTAGATTGAAATTTGATCCTTTAACTAATGCCTATAATGAATCAGCAAAATTGTTGATTATATTAAAATTACCTCATATCTGTGCCTATGTCTCTCATCCACATGCTGTGAGTTATCGTACCTATAGGAAATTACAGATATTCCACAAGTGAAATCTTGCTATGATCAAACTAAAAATAGGTCAATATAGAGGGGGAGCCACGGACTTCTGTGTAAAGCAAAAATCAGCAATAAACTTAAGTTGGAGTGAGTGATGTACTTTCAACTTCGAAGCTACTTTAAAATTAAAGTGAAGATTAGATTAGTGATATTGCATAAAGGAGAATAATAGAAAAAATTGCCAGAAGGATGAACTGTGAGTTGTAATCTTTATCATAATTATATAACTGAGATTCGGAATTAATAGCTTAGCCACATCCTGTCACGACAAAAATGGTTCCACACTTACAACTTGGCAGTTAAACAATGTGAAGTTTGTAACAATGTTCTTCGATTCCCAAGTCTCATGGTGCTCCCCA
>JAOWBN010242943.1:0-11977 GCA_028565015.1 Pinguicula moranensis | reverse complement strand
TTCTGAATGGAGCAAAAAGAGGGTGGGGGCTTCCCTCCAAAAAAGCCTCCGCCTTCGCAATCGGACCCGTCTTCTACCGCCGCTGTGGATTTTCCGGTCCGGAAGCTGGTTAGGCAGCTGGATTTTACTGGATTCAATGCCGGGCCACCAGGTGCGGAGCAACAACAGTTAACGAAGCACGCCCACCCACCTCAGCCTGTGCTGCCTCAGTTGGCCAAACCCAACCAGCCGATAAAGCAGCCTCACCTGCAGACGCCGCAAATGTTGTTCATGACGATGCAACAGCCTTCCCAGCCAACTGTGCCACCCACTCATTCTGCGATACACCCTCTTATGTGAGTCGTTCTGTTTCTTATTGAGTTAATTCTAAAATAGAACCAGATTGTATCGTTGGCGCTTCGCATAACGAGTTTGTAGAAATTAGAGTTTTCGGTTTTTGATGAATTTTTATTTCAAGATTTTCAAAATTTAATATTTATTGGTTACCTGTTGAACGCTTGATGTTATGAATGATTATAAAATATGTTTTGCACTTATTTCTCACGTAGAAGAAAAATGAAGCTTGCTTGGGGCTAATCAGAGAATTTAAAATAACATGAATATGGAAGAGCGAAGGCTTACCTGTATGAATTGGTGTTGACTTTTAGCTTTTATATAGCTTGATAAGAGAGGAACATTGGTCGCGATTTTATGGAATTGAAGAGTGTTCAAAATCTGTTATTTGGTTTCTATCGTAATTAATAAGTCATACTATAAGTGGGATTGCAGGTTTTCCCTCTCACATCATAATGGTGGATGTCCTTTGAGTTGTTGCTGCTACAAGTTGTTCCAGATGAAACTTCTAAAATTTTATTCACCAACTGACTTCTTTCTCCTTATTTTTGTTTTTTCCCTTTTCCATCATTTGTAGAGAGAAATTTTGAATAATACTTTTTAAAAAGCTTGTATGTAATTTCCCCATCAAAACATTGAGAATAAGACCCTTCTAATTCTCTTCCCACCACTAACTCCTAGTTCAAGAGAGGTAGACTATCTGATGTGGAATGCCTTTCCTTTTACTTGCAGCATTGTGCTGTTGCAGCGGACCATATTAACCTGTACAACTGACACCCAGGCTCTGATTTTTAGCTTTTCTGATTCTTGCAGTCATTAATTAAGGCATTTTTGTGAACTCATATCCTACTAGATGATCAATACTTCTTTTTTTTTCTTCAGGAAACCTGAATCCCCAAGATCAAGACCAGGACAAAGTACGAATGAAGTGAAAGATGGTACCCCGAAGAAGCAAAAGCAGTGTAATTGCAAACATTCACGGTGTTTAAAGTTGTAAGCAATGCTTGTCTTTCATATTTTTGTATATGTGAAGTGATTGAATAAACAGAGTTTCCCCTACCATTCATTTGGTGATGAAGCATTTTGGAATTGCAAGATAGTCTAGATACTAGCAACAAATCTGAAAAATTACGGAAATGGTAGCTGTCTCAATATCCGATTAGTCCTTGTTGAGTTTTCCTGCGTTCTTTTTACTAACTCACTTTGCTGTTAGGGGGTTGCAGAGGAGGCCTTTACACTGTATTCTGCTTATTTGGTTGTTTCTCCGAAATATACAAATATCTCTTCTCCTTAGCTTTGTCTAATTGCATTCTCTAGCACATCAGTTGCATATAAGAAGATCATCCCCTATAGATTTTATAGATTTCTTTAGTTCAACGATATAGCATCATCCTCTCCCATTGTTGTTACTTGGACGTTTATTTCTAATGTATACTGCAGTTAATGGTGAATAAAGTCCGAGAGATGAATTATTTCCAAGCTATAAATCATCCATTGGCAAATTCAAATCTGGTAGCTGTCCTGAGGCCTTTTTTTTCAAGGACTGACTGATGAATTGATGTTTCTATTGTTCTCCCCATGCTTATATCCTTACTGTTTTTCCATTTGCATTCTAACAAGACCGTTCGTTGATATTTCTGTTGTCTAGTGGACCATCCTACGATTTTGATTCCATTTTTAAATTTAATTGTCGCTGCATGTGCTCCAACATGATCAAGTAAAATGCTTATGTTATTAGCAATTGTTAGGTATTGTGAATGTTTTGCTTCTGGGATCTATTGTGATGGTTGCAACTGTGTGAACTGCCATAATAATGTTGAAAATGAAGCTGCGAGACGTGAAGCTGTTGGGGCTACACTTGAGCGCAATCCAAATGCTTTCAGGCCAAAAATCGCTAGCAGTCCAAATGGGACTAGGGATAGCAGGGTAACGCCACAACTCAAATGTGTTTTTATGAAATTACATTTTCAAGTAGAGAGTATTACTTGCTCTACTGCTGATAATAATAATAATAATAACAACAATTTATTTATTTAATTTTTTCGAAATCAACTTATCAGTTTTGCTTTCTTTTCTGAAAGATAGATATTTGAGATGCTGACTGGTTGCTAGTTCTGAATGGATAAATTGCGTGTTTAACTTCTTTCCGTGATGGGTGAATTAAAGATTTACTAGAGAATTATGTAACCTCCTCGTAGTTGTGTTCCCCAACACTTATGGTTCCAAAATTTGTCATCTCCTACTTTAGGTAGAAACTTTCTCATTAATGTCATCTAGATTGATAACAGAGTGAAAACCAACCCAAAGAAGAAAAGGAAGTAAAACATGATGAACTAGAAGAGGTTGCTTGTGCCTTCAGCTGTTCCGACACTCATTACAATCTTCGACATATTTGGTTTATGTTACTATAGTAAATGCCATCAGGATGAAGTTGGTGAAAACCATAATGATCGAACTTGTTTATTGTGGAGGAATCTTAGGTTAAATTTTTTTATGCTTTTGTGTAATTCCCAAATTATTCCTGAAGTGGTAAATATAGGTCAACATGACCTTTTTTTTTATAATTAAGCTACTATCCCATTTCAGGTTTCAGAATCTGTTTTTGGTGAATGCGACTAAAGCAGAAATCTGAATTTAGATGCTGCAAAAGATAATTACCTGTACTAGCTGTGAATCTCAGATATTTACTGGGTGCCCCTGCAATATCGGATATGTTTCTTGACATCTATGTACATGAGATTTGTTTTATATGTTTGTGTCATACTTTTGAATGTGCAATGTATCTATTTAGTCGAATTTGATATCTCTAACTCTGCTCAAATAAGCATTGTAGCACTTTTGTACCCACAGAAACAATTGGTTTGCATGTTGCTCTTACTTCAGGTAGTGTTAACTATGACAGTTTTGATGAATTCGTTTTGATAATATGCAGGAGGAAACTGGGGATGTTTTAGTTTCAGGAAAGCACAATAAAGGGTGCCACTGCAAGAAATCAGGATGCCTTAAGAAATACTGTGAATGCTTCCAAGCAAATATACTTTGTTCTGAAAATTGTAAATGCATGGACTGCAAAAATTATGAAGGAAGTGAAGAGAGGCAGGCTCTTTTTCATGGAGATCATGCTAACAACATGGAATTTATCCAGCAGGCAGCAAATGCTGCAATTACTGGTGCTATTGGGTCTTCTGGTTATGGGTCTCCCCCATTTAACAAAAAACGGAAAGGTCAGGATCTCTTCTTTGGGTCAACAATAAAAGATCCTGTTCACAAGCTTCGACAGTTGCAACAGGTAAATTTGTTTTTATACCCAAGAAAAAAGAAAAGTTTTTACTGGGCCAATCATTCTTTCAAAATATAGCTGAGTTGGCTACAATCTTGATGCTTGCATTGTCTTCTCTATTTGAAAGAATCAAGCCCAGAATGTGTTTTTGTTGTCTGGAGTTGAACTTGCAAAATAAATTCAAATATGATATGAACACAAAGCTTGTGCCTTGTTTAAAGTAGGATAGTAATCAAATTGGAACTAAGACCCTGTTTTGCGTAGGCCTTGTTCTACTTCTTCTCCTACTTCTTTTACTAGTTCTTATTTTAAGAAGGGGTGGTGTTTTGCGTAAATACTTCAAAGATAATTATTTGAAATTTTATTTTAATTATATACTATAAAATTAATAGTAAATTACCAAAATAACCTTCATTTAATTATGAATTTAACAAATTTCTGCTAATCGATGACTAGATACATTTACAAAACAATTCGTGAGGATAATTTTGTCTTGTAAGTCATTTTTAAGTTTGATATAATTACAATAATGCCATTCTATTTTTTAAGAAAGAAAAAAAATATGTCAGAAGGTGCTTATTTTTTAGAAAGTTTTCCTTCTTAAACTAAGAACAAGTAGTAGAAAGTAGTTGCGCAAAACACTCATTTTTTTGAAAAATGTGCTTGCACAAGTATAATTTTAAGAACCCTGCGTAAAACAGGCCTTAAACTCCATAAGTAGTATTTCATTTTCATAAAAATCCTAGATTGGCTTCCTATGAAATTTTTGACATCTTCAATGAAATTGTTTTGAGAATTTATATATAATTCTTCATTTAAAAAATTATGTGAATTTTACTTTGTGCTAATAGTGCCAATAGTTTAATTTCATATGAAGTCCACCTTCACATAGCGTACTTCTTTATTGTAGTCGCAACATCATATTTCACGTTCCCTAGTGGTTCTATCTATAAAAAATTATATTTCCTTATTCTCCTAAGTATCTGCCAAATAAAATAAGATGCTGGCTTACCTACCTATGCTTGAGATTGAGGTAAGCAAGTAGAAAGCAATTCAAACTATGCTACAGAAACAAAGGGGTATGACAGTCAGGGTTGTGATTGAAGTCTAAGCATCATTTGATAACTACTCATAATATCTCTCTTAGATCCTGAAATATGAAATCTAGTTTGATGCTCTATGAGGTTTGAATGATGGTTGCACAGTTGAAATTTGGTGTATTGTCCTGTACTTCTACAAAATAGGGAATGCCGGTAACAAATGAAACAATAATTGTTCAATTTGCATAATGATTATAATATAATTTAGGTAAAAGAAATTGTATTGATATTGTGAGAGTACATGGGTTTATATAGACTAATATAAGGTAAAACTGGAAATAACTAAAAATTTAGAATAATCTAGAACATGAGCTCAGACCTATATTCCAACACTCCCGTTCAAGTTGTGGTAAAGATACAACGAGCCCGAGCTTGCGAATGGATAATTGCAAGAGTCCTGGGCTAATGGACTTGGTGAACATATCAGTTGTTTGATCTCGTGAGGTGGCAAACATTGGAGAGATGATTCTTGATTGGATTTTCTCACAAATGAAATGAATATCAACTTCAATGTGTTTCGTTCTCTCATGAAGAACAAAGTCAGAGGACAGCATAATAGCAGACTTGTTATCACAGAATAGAGTGGAAGAGTTTGTGGATGAGAATCCCAACTCCTAAAGAAGGGAACAAAGCCATAGAATTTCATGTCCCTTGTACCATAGTTCGGACAAGTGTGTACTATCGCTGGGACAAGAAAAAACCTTTATGAGATCTAGCCACCTCAATACCAAGAAAGTGTTTGAGAGAGCCCAAGTCCTTGACATAGAAAGTCATCCCAAGATGCACTTTACTTAGCAAATACCTTGTGCATCATTTCCCGTAATAATAATATCATTCACATAGACTGAGATAACCCCACACTGACCTTGAGAATTCCGGCGAGTTAAGCAAGTATGGTCAGAATGACATCGAATGAAGCCTAAAGTGAGTACCAGTAGGAAGAGTAGGAACCTGATATTGTATATTTTAAATGAATCTTACAATGTTTTACATCATGTTTTATAGACTACAAATATGAAAACACCATTAATGCACATTTCGGCTGCTTTTCCATGCTTTTCCTTGTCTGCTGTGTATGTCAAGATTGGCTGCAAGATTTGTTGCCTCTTTTGTTCAACACTCCCCCTCAAGATGAGCGAAGTATATCGATCAAGCCCATCTTGTTACAACCTTGGTGAGACAGTCAACAGTCTGGTCCTTAGTAGGCACATGTGCGAGCTCCAGAAGCCCACTGGTAAACTTTTCTTTAATGAAGAACCTGTCAATCTCTACGTGTTTGGTTCTGGCATGTTGGACTGAGTTATTGGCAATACTGATAGCTGACTTGTTATCACACCATAACTGCATCTGTGCTCCCATATCCATCTTCAACTCCTCCAGCAAGGACCTTAACCACATCATCTCGGCAACACTCAGGGCCATGACTCTGTACTCAGCATCAACAGTAGAATGAGCAACGACTGACTGTTTCTTACTCATCCAGGGTATTAGATTGCCTCCTACAAACGTGCAATATCCAGATGTGGACTTTTTGTCCTCAACACAACTAGCCCAATCTGAATCACAATATCCCTGAAGGCTCATATGTTCGTTCTTCCGAAAGATTAATTCTTTTTCTGGTGCATTTTTCAAATATCTCAAGATTAGGTATAGTAGAAAGAGTAGGAATTTGATCTTTGTGTATCTTGAATCCACTTACAATGAATTAACACCTCTTTTATAGACTACAAAGCATGCAAACACCATAAATAAAATTGTGTGCTACTTTTTCATTGTGTGCTCCTTTTCCATTGTGGACTTGGCTGCTCCTTGTCTGTCAAGATTGGTTGCAAGGCTGTTTTTTTTGACTATTTGTTCAATACTCCCCTCAAGATGGGCGAAATAAATCGATCAAGCCCATTTTGTTACAAAACCTATCTAAATCTAGTGCACTAAGGCCCTTGGTGAGACAGTCAACAGTCTAGTCCTTAGTAGCCACATGTCCTAGCTCCAGAAGCCCACTTGTCAGCTTTTCTTTGATGAAGATTCTGTCAATCTCCGCGTGCTTGGTTCTGTCATGATCGACTGGATTATTAGCACTACTGATAGTTGATTTTTTATCACACCATAATCGCATATATATTCCCTCATCCATCTTCAGCTCTTTCAGCAGGGACCTTATACACATCATCTCAGCAACATTCAGAGCCATGACTTTGTATTCTGCCTCAGCAGTAGAACGGGCAACAACCGACTGTTTTGTACTCATCCAGGAGACCAGATTACCTCCTATAAACATGCAATATCCAGATGTGGACTTCCTGTCATCAACACAGCTAGCCCAATCTGAATCACAATATCCTTCAATGCCCATATGCCCGTTTTTACTAAAAATTAATCATTTTCCCGGTGCACTCTTCAAGTATCTTAGAATAAGGTACACCGCATCCATATGACCCTTTCTCGGGTCATGCATATATTTGCTAACTATACTCACAACAAATGTGATGTCAGGTATAGTATGGCTCAGGTATATTAGTCGTTCAACCAATCTTTGATACCTCGCTTTATCCACAGGCTCACCAACATCAGCACTTAGGTTTACTTTCTACTCGATAGGTACCCTAGTAGGCTTGCAACCAAGCATGTCTCTCTCTGTGAGTAGATCTAAGACATACTTTCTTTGGGATAGCACTATCCCTTCTGGTTCTTGAGCGACTTCAATCCCAAGGAAGTATCTCATCTCTCCCAAATCCTTCACTTCGAATTCCTTGCCCAGTCTAACCTTCAACTCTGCTCTCTCTCTCTATCTCATCATCTCCTGTAATAATCATATCATCCACGTAAATAGCTAATATCGTGATATGATCTCAAGTATGTCTAAAAAAGACAGTATGATCAGCATTGGTTTATTGATAACCTATGCCCACCATAGCCCTCTTGAATCTGTCGAACCAAGCTCTAGGGGGTTGTTTAAGGCCATATAAGGATTTTTTAAGCCTGCAAACTTTTCCTTTTGTCTGATCCGTGCCAAATCCTGGAGGGATATCCACGTTTACCTCCTCAAGTAAGTCCCCATGAAGAAATGCATTCTTCACATCGAGTCGGTGTAGGAATCTTTTATTTGCTGCTATGGAGACTAATGTCCTGACTGTACTCATCTTCGACTGGTGCAAAAGTCTCATCATAATCAATGTCAATGTCTGATTGTACCATTGGACACTAATCGCGCCTTGTACCTTTCCACCTTTCCTTCGGGATTTCGCTTCACGGTGAACACTCATTTGCATCCTACGGCTTTCTTTTCAGGTGGCAGTAGTACAAGCACCCAAGTTTCATTCTTTGTCAAAACCTTCAATTCCTCTATCATGGCAGCCCTCCACTTTTGGCCTTATATTGCAGCCTGCCAACACTTAGGCACAAAAACATTGTCCAAAGATGCAATAAATACCCCATGGCTAAGTGATATGTGAGGTTAAGAAATATGCTCGGTAATATCATGAGGAAAACTATACCGATCCGGTGGAACCCTCGCATTGACACGGGTGGTCCGCCTTAGTGACTGTGGTGAGGGAGAGAGATATGAAGAAAAAAGGAATAATGCCACCTGAGTTAGCTGGATGATTTGTAATGGGCAGTGGCATAGGTGTCTCTGAAGTCGAGGTCGGAAAGGTACTAGAAGATGGGACAATGGGACGTCTCCTTATGTACCTATGACGTATTTCTGGGATTTCGCTGTTACCAACCTCTTTATCACTCCCTGACTATGCACTTATATCCCATGAAGGAGAGGGACACAAGATTTCTCCGACAATTATTGTCCGTGACTCACAAATTTCATTTTTCTCCCCCTCTCGTCCTACACCTCCAATAGTCATAATACTCTCCCCCTCCCGTCGTTTACCAGTCGGCGAGTCCACAAAAGGAGAGAATATACCTTGGAAAAAGTATGGCTCCTGCTCACGAAAGGTGACATCTCTACTCACGAATGATCTCTTCTCAACTGAGCTCCAACATACATATCCCTTTTGGGTAATTGAGTATCCCACAAATACACACTTGATGGCTATTGGATCCAATTTTCCAACATTAGGCATGTTATCCTGCACAAAACACACACAACCAAATGGCCTTAACTCAATCCAGTCTCCGCGGGTGCCTGTCAAAACATCATGTGGATACCAATTCAGAATTCGTGATGGAAGTCAATTTATTAGAAAAGTAGCAGTCATAACCGCTCGACCCCACAAGTATTTTGGAACATTCATTTCAAACATCAGGCTTCTTCCAATCTCTAGGAGATGACGATTTTCTCTCTCTGCAACTCCATTCTGTTATGGTGTATGGGGAAAGTAGTCTGATGTAGAATTCCTTGTGTTGACAAATATTCTGCAAATAACTTGTTTGTATATTCAGTACCATTATTAGATCTTAGAACCTTCATTATTGCTCCAAAATGTGTTTGAACTTCCCTGTGAAAATCTTTAAAACAAGCTAAGATTTTATTCTTAGTTTTCATCAAATATAACCACGTCACACGAGAATGACAATCAATAAATATCACAAAATAACAAAATCCATTAAAATTCGAAGTTGGGCGAGGCTCCAAAATATCAGAATGTACCACATAAAAAATGTGAGAACTCATACGACCAAAGTTAATACATGAGCCCCTGGTACGCTTGGCCAACTCGCAAGCATAACAAACTAGTTTATCCTTCTTAATCTACACAAATAGACTGGGATACAACCTACTCATAAGGGAAAAAGAGGGATAAATTAATTGCCTATGAAACAACATTAGCTGGGCCGCCACCCTTTTTTCCTGCTGAAATTGTTCAGCTACCAGTGAAAGAGCTAATTCCTGGTCCTTCTGATCCATGTACCACAGTTCCATGTCCCAGTTCCAAGTACTTTCCCTACCCCTTCTAATGGAAGATCACCTGTGGGATATCAAAAATAACTTTACAGTTTAATTCAAGAATAGATGTACTAATAGAGAGAAGGTTTACAGGAAATGAGGGAACATGCAAAACTTTAGGACAATGTTAGTGTGTCTGTGCATTGTACTGCACCCTTACCGACCACTGGTCGAGCGGTGCCATTTGTTGTCTTAACACTGGAAGGCACTTTCAAGGAGTCTAGGAACTGAACTCCCTAGTAGCTGCCACGTGTATGTTTGCCCCAGAGTCGCAAATCCAACCTGTGGGGCCATTGGTTGGACCAGATGTAAGTGCAATAATATCATACATACATCTCGTGTGAAGATCTACATTACTAGACGTATCTGGGGCAGTGGGTGGACCATCTCCTACTCCTTCAAACTCATCATCCTCAACATCCACAGTCATGTGTGTATGATAATCTCCTTGTCCATCACCTCGAGCTCTACCTCTCCTACCACCCCAATCACGACTACCTCCTTGTCCACGACCGCTTCTCCATCCAAGATCCTTATCTCTCCTCGGACGTGGGAACCAATCCATCAGATGTCCTATATCACCGCAGTTGTAGCAACTACAACTCTCCCCCTTCGAAGCAGGTATGTGTGTAGGTAACGTCAAAGTAGCCAAAGCTTTGGCACCCGAAATAACACTGGACTTATAATGTAACTCCATCTGACTCTCCTCCTGTATCATCACAGTAATAACATCATCAAAGGGTGGTATGGTGGATTGAGAGAGAAGGATGGACCTTCTATGGCCAAACATCGGATTCAAGCCCATCAGGAACTTCATAGTTTGCTTTGTTCCATCCTTCTTTGCCCTCATGCAGGTTGGATTACTACAACACGAAGCATGTAGGAAGTAATTTACTTCCTCTCATAGCTTGATGAGACAAGCAATATAATCTTCAATATTTTTATATTCCTGAATAAGATCATGAATCTCATTTTCAATCTCAAATACACGCATCTGATTCTCCTTTTCGGAGTAATTCTTTTTCAGTCGAGCCCACATATCACTCACAAGCTCAAAATCATCAACCGAGGAGGCAATGGTAGGAGTCAATGAGTTCAATAACCATATTTTCGACTGAGAATTAATTGCTTTCCAGTCATCAGTCTGAGCAGTCACCTTATTTTTCTCATCCCCTGTCAGATAGTCTCCTAGTTTTCTACCCACGAAGGTAGTTTCAATCCGATGGAACCAACTAACATAAGAAGACCGATCATCCAATTTTAAGTCAACAGTCGGTAGGTTAAGCTTGACATGAGTGGTAGATAGAACAATCAACATAGATCAAATACTCATCCCCTGCATTATCCCTTGGATGAACTGCAGTGTAACAGGATTGAGTTTCGCCAATGCTTCCAACCATTTCTCTATCACGTCATCATCCTTTCCTGCCATCTCACAACAAGCACTCCACAACGGTCAACACAATCCACCACTCACCACCAAAACAATCAACACAATCGCTACAACTTTTCAATAACAATCAATCAATTAACACCTCTACGACATGCCTAATTGGGATGCCCCAAGTTAGACATGGGCATTTTCAACAGGAAATTGGCTAACTGTCAGTTTTTGGACCAGTTAAAATTGGAGGTTTCGCAAACCAAAAAATTCAATAAAAAAATCAAAAACATTAAAAATGCAAGTTAGGTTTCAACCGGTCAGAACCAGCCAGAATATTTTTGAGAGGGCGGCGTTTTGACCGACGATTTTTCGGTTAAAAACTGCCAGAAAATAAAAAAAAAATTAAAAAAATTAAAAAACAAATTCTGGAGGGTTTCCAGAAAAGTGGCTAGTATTTTTTCGAATTTGATTTTGATTTTGTTTGTATTTAGGTTTTAGGGTTTACGTTTAGGTTTAGGTTTTAGGTTTTTTAGAGTTTTTAGGCTTTGAATAGTTATAAAAATTATAAACTTATAAAATTTATAAAATTTTTAAAAAAATTACTTTCAACTTATAAACTTTTTTAACTTATAAAACTTAAAATCTTGTACAACTTATATAATTTATAAAACATAAAAATTTGATAACTTGTAAACATAAAAACTTATAAAAAAATTTAACTTATAAAAATGTACATGTTATATAAGTTTTTAACTTTTAAGTTTTATAAGTTTTTTAGTTTTACAAGTTATATAATTTAAGCTATATAAACTATTAAGTTTTATAAGTTGTTAAGTTTTATAATTTTTTAAATTCTAAAAAAATCGAAAACCTTTAAAATCCTAAAAATTATAAGAAAAGCTAAAAATCTTAAACCCAAAACTTATAAGTTTATAAATTATAAAATTTATACAATTTATATAATTTTATAAGTTATATAA